>JBCJKH010014622.1:0-31329 GCA_039877255.1 Loriculus beryllinus | reverse complement strand
ACCCTCCTTCAGTGATGAGAGTTAAGAGAAAGACTGGGGTCTAAACATCAGTATGGTTGATAGGTCACTGAACTGAAAACTCAGCTGCGAAGTTGAGTGTTTCCAGAGCTAAACCTGGGGATTTTAGAGCTAATTGAAGATCTGTTTAACAAACATTACTTGGAAGCTCTGTGTAGGGTCTCCAAGCCAGAGCAGCTGTACATTTGTGACTGGTTTCAAAAGAGCAGGGAGGGGGGAGAATGAGAAATGAAGGAGTTAGGACAGGTATTGCAGCTGCTCCTCATTAACCTCGCCAAACAGTGAATGGGAAATCAACAAGCGAGTACATTCCAGCAGGAATTCAAAGTGGACGTGATAATAGGAAGGCTAGACTAACAGGTTCTGGCAAGTTGGGAGGGCATTGCTCAAAAAGCACTGGCGGCTACAGAGCTCAAAGCTAAGGGACTTACTTCTTTCCTGCTTCCCTCCCCCCTTCCATTTCCTCTCTGCAAGAGAGTTATTTTACTTCATCTTTGAGATGAGAAATTAATTGATGGGATACATTCACTTCCAGAGGTGGAAGGGTGCAGGAACAGACAGCATCAAGTAGCAGGAGAGAAGCTGAGAATCTAAGTAATCTGAGGGAAAATTTTGGTGGTAAGTGTATAAAAAACGAGTGTGCGAGGGAAAGAAAATAGCCAAGTAGTAATTGGAGGTTGAATTCATTCTGGAGGAGATGGCAAGTCATGCAGTGGGGAATCAAAATTCCCCTGTGGTGTGTTTTAGTGTGTGGATTACTACAAATAGAGTGATTCCTGCTCTATGTCCTGTCAATGGCAGAAAACACTGCTTTTGCTTTATGCTGTGATTAAGTCTATACACACTTACACAGTGGTGTATTAGGAAGTTTATTCAGGCACAAGGGACATAGTTGGAGAGAAAAGTCTTGGGCTACTATAGTAAAGTACATACAAGTGCAGTCAATGTGCTTGAATCTCATTCAAACTATATTGACTTTATATTACTTTATTTTTACTTGCAAAAAATAGCCTGTGCCTGCAAATACAACTCTTTATGGATCCGTAAGGTTGATCTTTAACCTTCATGGGCACTGGACACAAAGAGTGCAGTGCACTGGTCATGTTGTGCTACAGGATCTGGGAAGGCATGGCCCTGAGCGAGAGGAACATCATTCACTGCACTTGTAAGAGGACTCAATGTTGTTTCAGGAAGTTCTCTCCCTTCAGGCGGAGTACATAAGGTACGTCAGCGGCACTTCACTTGGTAGCACCTTACTGTACCGCCTTCCCTGGAGGTAAAAGTTGCTTCTTGGAATACCTCTTTTAAGCTTGTTGCGGTCTTGATATAAGTCTTGTGGTACCTGAAAACTTGTCCCCAGTATTCTAGCCACAGATCAGCCTGCAGGGTTGTAAGGCATGCTTACAGGCTTCATGAAATGGGAAATACACTTTGGTTTCTAATAAAATGAAACTGTTTCCTGTTCCTGCCTGTAAACATTCCATAGGAAATTGAGGCAGTTTTCACTTAAGACAAGGAAACTACCAGTAACCAAGAAAAGTTGCTTTTACTGTGAAAAATGGCAAACTTCTGCTTATGGCAAATGCACTGAAATGTACACTTTTATCCAGGGGTTGGAATTACACCCTTTTCTTATAGAACAGCTGCATGTGCTGGTGGGAATGGTAAAGTTTTGGCCTGGATCCAATTTGATAATACTTACAGAAAGATGCAAGTGTAGGTAGGAGTTTTCTGTTGGTTTGCTTTCTTTCAGCATAAATTCTTTCAAAACAAAATTCAGTCAGTGGAATATCAGACTTGCAAGGTGCTGAGTATTCTGGCTGTGACCCAAAAGTGCACTTAAGCACACGCTTAACTCTGAGGACATAATTAGTCTTGCCAATTTTACTGGGGCTATTGACATGCTTAAAGTTAAGCATGTTATTAAGTCCACTTCTGCGAAAATGCTTAGCCCTTTGTACGATTAAGCCCAGATCTACACTACACAAATGATCTTTTGTTCAGTCCTGAATGACTAGGACAGGCAACGGAAGGAATAAACACCGTTCTTAAACATTTTCCTGATCACGGAGATAGATAGTGCACACAGTATTGACACTGAAACTGTCATCACATTTTATTAGTAATGTTTTAGCAGCACAAGTGAGATGATTCACATCTCTGAACTATGTCTCCGTTATCATTTTTTACCTGAAATGCCTGACTGGTTATGTTCCCTGATAAATCTAGTTGCATATCACATGAACAGTCAGTAGTGTCAGGATAACAGTGCTTTCATGGACTCATGTCCACCTTCAATACTGTGCAGCATTAAACATGAAATCACCAAGTTAGCACAGTGGAAACTGCTGTGGCTGTCTGGTGCAGCACAATACTACATAGAGGCAACGACTTGCATGGAAGAATAAAGTGATAATGGTAGCGTGGTGGTCATGTCCTGGGTTTGAACTTCATATGTCCCTACCACAGTGTTGCCACTTCTGGTGCTATGCAGTCGTGAGCAGATGGCAACAGATCATCCAGCCCATTAACGTGTCTCTGACAGAGGCCAGTGGTTGCTCAGACAAAAAGTATAAGAAATAAAGAAGAATACAGATTTTATTTCACATCTTGTCATCTTGGCAAGCTCCAGCACAGGGTCTTCCTGAGTTAGAAATACCGACAGCTTGAATCAATGAGGTCCACAGAATTTCTAGATGGAGCTATTCTCTCCAGTGTGGCCAGTACAGTAAGTGACTGGTAGTATGTTTTTCACAGCAGGCCTGCATGATGCAGCAAAGGAAATGTTTGCAGGCATTTTTTTCCATAACATTCCCATTTTTGGTAATCAGGCAGATTTGAAACATGGCAGCAGCAGTGGTAAAATATCAGAAGAAAAGATAGTGGCAGAAATAGCTTTTGCATGTTATTGACGTGTAATTGTTGAGGTCTGCAGACTGCATCACAAATCCATTGACCTCTGACCCATTCATATTCATAATTAAAATGAAACATTATTAAAACATAATTAAGAAAATAACCTAAAGCTTAAATAAATCATCTTCCTGTATTTCCTCTTTATGCATTTTTCCCTTACCCATAATCTAAAGCCTTAGCACTTTCTCTTTTCTGTCTTTAAGTTCTGGTTTCCAGAGTATGACTCTTTTTTGTTTGTTTGGGGTGTATTTTATTTTGTTTTGTTATTAATTTTAACTACTTTTTTATGTTAGTTATATGATTTTGCTTGTTTCATTTAAAAACTCCACAATTACAGTTTTGCAAATTAAGAACATGGGAAAATGATGGAAAGATGAGCAGAATTCAGAAAACAAGACGAAACTTTGGTAGGCTAAACAGCTGTCAATTCCAGTGAAGACTTTTTGAACAAACAGCACACTTTTTTGAAAAGCTGCAGAATCAAATATGAAATTGTTCAACACAGTCTTCAGATTCAAAAAGAATCCAACAGGTCTTGAGAACATATTGTTATTTCTGTGAGGTCTGATGAAATACTTGCCATGTCTGAAGGCAAAGTCTGGAGCTAATTTCTGCTCATGATTCACCAGAGATCAGTAGCCTGAAGGGCAGAGAGAAAGGCACTGTGCATCTGTTTTGGCAGGTTATAAGATGAATTTCCGAATACTAAAAATAAGTTCTTTATAATTCCATCCCATCTTGCTTCCAAGGACCTGACATTTAGCAAATTTTAATAGGGTGAAATTTGCTCATCCCTATGAGGTCAATGTAAATATTATCCCCATTTGCAGATGAATGAAATTATAACCCAGATGGAGATGAAGGCCTTGATTCGGGAAGCAACCTATAGAGACATGCATCCTTTCCTGCAGTTGCTGCTGACAGCATTAGGGGACATTTAAAATAATTAAATCTTATTTGCAAGTCATTGCCCAGAGACATATGTCTGGTTTTGCTCTAGGAAATGAGCAGACATTACTCCTGGACAGGTCTGTAAACAGTTCCTCCTCATTCACAACTGGTCAGAGTCCTCTGAAAGAAATTGAAAGCAAGAAGATTTGTGGAAGAACGCTTCTTGGAATATCAATATTTCTCCCTTTCAAGAGTGAAATGAAAGCAAACAAAAAATTCAGAATTTCACTGGTCCTGTGATTCAGAGGAAAATTGAATCTCAGGCGGTTTTCCTTCTGCAAACTCTTGATACTTCATCTTCTTAACATATGTTATCGGTTTGTAATTATACAAATACAAAATGAAACTTTCCATAAAGTGAAAAAGATTGAGCTGGAATCTGAACAAAACAGAGCAAAGCAAAATCCTTAAAATTAATATTGTTTGTGTGTTTTGGTTTGGTTTTATTTTACTTATGGAAACAAAAAAAGTGCTCCATTGACACCAAAAGATTCTACTCTAGATTCCTGTTTTAGTTTCTTTCAGACTCTGGGAAACGGAGATATGCAAAACATTTTTTATTATTACTTGGCAGACTCAGAGGTTTTTTAAAACCAGTTGGTTTATTTAATACGTTTTATTAAACTTGTTATATGTCATTATCTAAATTGTTTAGGATATAATCAGTGGGGGAAAACAACGGGAAGGAAAGACAAGAGAGGGTAAAACTGAGAACAAGATTGATTTCATCTACATTTTGCTGTCTCCACTTAATTTAATCTCTCAGATGAGAGAGATGAATCACCCTCTATAGGTGCTTATACATTGACTGGAAAGAGCCCTACGTGATTATCTTGAGCCAGACACCTTATTTTCATATAACTAAAACTCAGTGGGAGTAATCTTACCTCAGTTCCTGCCTCTTCTCTTCCAGCAAGGAAACTGGAATTGACAGCTCTGAAGGACAGTCAGCCACGTGAAGCTTCAGCTTCCAGCCTGGCCAAATGATTTTGAAGAATTAAATTATTTGCTTGTCTAATAGTTATAAAAAGAGAAATACCGATTTACATGAATCATTATGCTCTTTATTCTGAACTTCAGGTCTTGAATATGGATGGTTTCACTATAAGTTAAATTTGGATGTAAGAACAACAGAAGTCTGGGACAGAAGTCAATCTACCTCAGTATCCTGTCCCTAGGGAAGGTCAGTAGCACATTCTGCAGAAAACAGGTACGATTCAAGTAAACATCACGTGATACTGCCCCAATATACTATCCCAGCCCCCAATAATCATCTTAAGGACTACCTGAGACAGAGGTAATAACTTGGAATGTTTGTGTTTTGATGCTTAAATTATTTTGATCTTACAAAAATTAGTTTGGCAGGAAAAAGCTTTTTTTGTAGCATGTCAACAGTACCATGAGGGGAAAAGAATAAAGGAAGAGCATAAGGGATGACTGGAACTCATGTAGACAAACCTTGGCTAATTGAAATATCACTAACTTGCCATCTGTAAACAGTGTCATTTTGCAACATAAATTTCAACATAGGCTAACTCTCTGTGCCTTGGCATGTGCAGAAGTAACTGTGAAGAACCTACTAGACCAAAAGCACCCTGAGTTTGTAGTTAATATCTGAATGCAGAGCAGTATTTTTTAGAGTAGAAGAAATTCTGTACCAAAGTTTGTATTCTTCTGGAATATCTGTATGTCACTTAGATTATTTCCAGACAAACTTTAACAACGCATGGCTGAATTTGCAGTGAGGCTGTTACTACATTGTCAGCAGTCACAGATAACAACACCACTGACCTGACCTTAGCATCCAGAAATATAAATCTTAAAGTATAAATCCATGTAGATGCACATTAAAATTAGATGTTGTAAAACCCACGTCCCGACAGTGGCAGCGCAGCTGTGAAGAGCCATATTTTGACTCCAGCAGATTACTAATTTCAAAAGTGAATCAGGATTGTAGTGAATGCAGCTGAAGGTATCACTTAGTAGTCTGGATTGACTGACAATTGTCTGAAGACTGACAATTCAATCTGTAGGCTGAAGGCATGATTGCTCTCTTGAGGCACCAATTTGGTATGCTTATTTTCATGTGAATGCTTGAACACATGTACCTATGGATACACATAAAAGATCAAACAAGCATATATTGAGGTAAGACTTCAGAAAGGGTTTACCTCTGTGAAAATCAGGGTCTTTTGATGTCTCTGCTTGAAACAAAGCTACATAAGCAACATATAGACAAATCAGGACCATAGTCTATTGAAAAATATGTAAAGCAGACATACAAATAATCAATAGACTTTCTGTTGTACATTTCTGCCTGCTGGCTACACCAAAAATAACCTTAGTATCATTCTGTCCTGACTTGCAGATGATACTTGTTATTTTGGTAAATATTTTTCATTGATACATGGAAAGTTTTGAGCTATGCAAAAAAAAAAAAAAAAGCATCATCATACGTTCAAAGGCCTTGGTTTTGGAAAACATGGAAGCATATATGAATGCAGTCTTGTTTAGGATAATACACATAGCCTGGAATTCTCTGATTTAATCCAAGCATAGGTTCAGCAAAGCAAACATTCTAAAACCATTGTCCTGACTGGACGTGTTTTGGGTAAAACCCAAGAACTCCAGTAAGAACATGAATTTGTACATGAGCACAGGGTATCCCCTGTGTCAGTTACAGTTTTCTGAGCACTGCAACCAAACAAATTTCTGAATACTCTATTGGTTTTGGCTGGGATAGAGCTGATTTTCTTTATAATTGCTTGCATTGAGGCTGTGTTTTGATTTGTGCTGGAAACAGTGTTGATAATACAGGGATGTTTTAGTCATTTCTGAGCAGCACTAGCACAGAGCCAAGACCTTTTCTACCAGTGAATGGCTGGGGGTGCACAAGAAGTTGGGAGAGGACACAGCTGGGACAACTGACCCCAACTGACCAAAGGGATAGTCCATAATATAATATGTCATGCTCAGCACATAAAGCTGAGGGAAGAAGATGGAAGGGGGAACGTCCGGAGTGATGGTGTTTGTCTTCCCAAGCAACTGTCCCATGTGTGTAGCCCTGCTGTCCTGGAGATGCCTGCACATCTGCGTGCCCACAGGAAGTGGTGAATGGATTCCTTGGTTTGCTTTGCTTGTGGCATGTGGCTTTTGCTTTACTTGTTAAACTGTCTTTATCTCAAGTCATTAGTTTTTGCACTTCTACCCTTTCAATTCTTTCTCCCATCCCACTGAGGGGGAGTGAGTGAGTGGTTGTGTGGTGCTTAGTTGCTGGCTGGGATTAAACCGCAACAACCCAGCTCTTACAAACCAATTTTATGGACTAAAGGTTCATCAGTCACAAATTTGTTCAATATATGGTAAAGTTCTGAGAGCAGATCCAGTTAAAAGAAAGGCAACGGGAACTTGATGAGTATCTGTAATCTTCACATAGTTGCAACTATTTAATATAATTTCACATAGTCTCTATAACTTGTAAATTAGCCCATGCTTGTGCGTATCTTTAATCATTTACTGGGGTAAATTGTAAATTGTTCTGAAACTTTAGATTATAAAGAACATTTGACTTATTTAGGGGTTTAATTTTCTAGGAAAATATTTTAATATTAATTATTTTGATAAAAAATGTGTTATTTTGCACTTACAGAATATAAACCAGATTCTTGATACATTTGTTTGGGACATTGGTCCAGGCCACACTATTAGCTACAGGGAAATATGTGTGGAAGATCCCACAGGAGTAGGGAGCAACCTTAAAAAGCCATACATCTGGTACCTGATAGTAGAATCGGAATCAAAGAAATTTTCTTATCTAGGAAATGAAGTAAAACTTCGGTTTACTATGAGACCGGACAGACTGAAATCATATTCATCTTAGTGCTCCCCCAGTTGCCCCAAGCACGTAAGCATGTATTCATTGTTGAGACCACATGGATTTAGAGATTGCACTAACCATTAAGGATGTTGTGTAATACATGCTGCGCAACTGAGGTTTTGTTGCTCAAAACAATGCAAGATGTTGATTTCAAGTTATGGTAGAAAGCTCCAGTAGAAACATGTCAAATGGAAAAATCAGTCGTTGGTAGACTTTATCAAAGAGTTTGGTCACAGTTAATGTAAGCTTTTAAACTGCAACTTTGTTGAAGTAATAGCCAGCACTGTGGTTGTGATAATGTCAGAGTTTGTTGTGATGAAGTTTATCTACCTATTAGAAGTCCTGGGACATAACGAATTCTTTCAGCATTTATCATAATAGCGTTAGTTAGAATACATTTTGTGGGCAGTGGTAAAGTTCTCAAAAGTATTTTCCAGATACTTGCATTAGTCAGGCATAAATTAATGGACACCAAAGGCTTTATTCCCTTAAACATCCCTTCTTGTTTCATGAGTCCCATGGCTATTATATCATTTAATATTAATTTTCATGACACTAATCATATAGCATTGGTTTAGATATTGTACACTGCCATTGGGACTGCACTTTAATTCAGTTAGTGTGATATTAAAATGTAAATCAAAAGTGTTAACATTTTAAGTTAAAAGTCTGTCTAAGATATTTCCATTTGGTGAAATTTTCCTGCCCCTCTGAGTCAAGAAGTCAATCCAGATCTTGCTTAAGGGTTTGGACCTGTAAACAAATGTCATGATGCTTTCTATTTTAGCAACCAAAAGTATTTCTAAAGTACAACAAAGCCCTTTGCAAGCGTAAAAGATCTTCACTTTGCTACGTAAAGTCAGTGGGATGTTTCACTTTGATTTCAGTGGGTACAAAGCCAACTCCAAGGAATTTGCCACCTGCGTAGATATTTAAATGGTGGTGTTTCACTCCAACTGGAGACTCAGTCTAAACTCCCCTCTACAGCGGACTTTTCTTCTACTTTCAAGCCACAAAGCATATGACCTTAAAGGAGAGTGAGAAAAATAGAAAAAAGGTCCTATCTTTATCCTTGCTTTACTGTGTGGTGTATTGCCCACCATGATGTTAATGTGTCATGGGCAAACAGACTACAGAATCCTTGCTCTAAGCATAGAAAGCTCTCATTCATGCTGTGAAAATTCCATGCATGTGGTTTTCAATTTGCTTATGATTTCTCCCCCAAAAGCCAAATGCAGTCTCAAAGAAATCTGTTAAAATACAGCTCTAAATTTCAATCATCTGCACATCTGCTTATATATATTATTCAATAATTTTATTATTCATACCAATCTGCCAAAATTTATGCTTATTAGAGATTTGAGGAGGGGGGTTATTCTTAAGAAAATGAAATTTAGTCACTATAATTAGACTTTAAGAAAGGTATTTAAAGAAATGGATAGTCTTTTGCTGAGTTGTCTGGCCATGGTAGCTCATAGCAGCACACTGTTACTTACAATCTACTTTTCTCCTATTCGTTATGGTTGTTAGATGCTCCTGGCTCACTATCTTTGTTAAGAAGAATAAACAAATAACCATTTCGAAGTTGCTTTGATCAGAGGGGAGGATGGAAGAAGCTTTTTGAACTGTCCCACTTTAAGCATGTTAGCTTAATAATTGGCATCAGTGCACAAGATGATTAGACACTCAATATGCTGAAGAATAGTGGTATACCTTTGATTCATGTATTTTAAACCAGTTCAAATGCTGTATCCAGAAAGTTCGGCACTAATTCTTATTGTTCATCTGAGGCATCCACATTCTGTTCCAGGTACAAAGGAGGAAAGATAGAGGATACAGAGATAGAGTGAAAGAGAAGATGCAAAAATGAAAGAAAAATGGGGAAGAAAAGTCTGCTTCTGTGTGTGACAAGGAAAAAATCCTGCTCAGAATGTTTCCAAGGTTGCTTACAGAAGTGTCAGTTCTAATAAAAATCACAAGTGTCGACCCTGAGCCCTTTCTCTCCTAGGACAGAATGCTTAATCTAAGATTGCACAAGCAAGTAATCCTGAGAAAGAAATTACACAGCTGCTGGATGCCACATGGTCTCCAGGTTCCCTCACTCCATCTCCCCACCTCCATCTCTCTGATCTTTCTGCTAATGGTGATATATGGCATGTTTGTTCAAACTGGAACTCGTAGTGGGACTCCATGGTGATCCATCTAGTTTCTGGGTAGCAGTTCTCCACTGTGCTTGCTGGCTGAATAGCAACTGCTGAGATCAGATAACACAGCACAGTGAGACTTCTCATTTGTATACTTCAAAATCTGCTGTCAGCAGTGCAGAGCAAAGCCTAGAAGCTGCAGAGCAATTCTTCACTTGACTTAGTACAAGTGTCTTAAGACATCCCTGGAACATAATCCACCTTACTCCACAGAACAGAGTGAGGAAGTGAAATGAGAGTTATTACATGTGAGAGATGAGAAGAGATGGGAAAAAGATGTAAGGAGACATAGAGAAGTGAGGACTCATCTGAATCCATTTCCCAAATTGCTTTGTGTTCTTGTTTGTCAAGAAAGTTAAGGTTTGTTGCAGCTTTGTTAGACACTCTGCCCATTTACATTTCTTCACTGCTAGTCGATTTTCCTGATAACACACATTTATAATCCTGTTCTCATGAGTTATGAGTTCATCCAGGGAACACAGGAGGGTTAGAATTGTAAAATAGCTGCAGAACTATAACTGTTTTATGAAAGTTTATGAAAGGCTAAAATATTTTAGGAAATACAACACAAGCTTTAGAAAGCATTTATTAGATATATCTCATCAAGGGTGCCAACAACTTTGTAAGACTGAATGCTCTATTGTTGGTTTAAGTATTCGATATAAATAGTCTCCTCCACATTTGTCTTCAGCTATGCTTACAGTTTTAAACTCAAGTACTATTTTTCTGTACTGGCTATTCCCAATGAAGCTCGCTTTTCTTGTAGGCTTGAAGATGTCCCGAGGTTTTTAGGTCAAATTTGTGTATATGAGTTCAGCATTACCACAGATGGTTCCATCATAATATTGCATGAAAAACATGGTTCTAGACTGTGCCATTTGGCCAGCCAGATCAGCTCTCTTTTCTACTGCTAACCAGTGCCAATTCTACAGATACAAGTAAAACCCTACAGACAAAGCTGAATCAGAATTCAGTGCCAAATGAGAATGGTTTTTCACTGTCACTACTATTTTATATACTTCAAGGCTACTCCTGAAGCTTTGCAAAAGCAAATAATGATGAACATTGACTGAAGGCTTTGTTTATAGACACCTGACTGGGAGATACAGGCTGCTCTTTTGCAGCAAAGTTAACTATGGGAAACCTTTCTTAAACTTCTGGAAAGGTAGTCTAAAATGACAGCTTCTCATAAGTCAATTTCATGATGAGTATAGACAAAAATTCACTATGCAGTGTGTCATATAGCTAAAAAAATTAAAAAAAAAAAAAACAAAAAACCAACAAACCAAACCATAAGCATGTATATAAAATTCCAAGCCTGCTTTAGCTTTTTGCTTACACTGCTACCCTACTGACATGGTGAAATCCTGGTGTTCAAGGACACATGATGAGCCCCATTTGTTCACTGTCGCCACATGCTATGAATTCCATGACACTATGCTGCATTACTTCTGAGTCTTCTACACTCCTTTTGGAGTCTTGCCATCTTACAAGGGACTTACTCCAGGTAGCAGAACATCTTCAACATCCTGTTCTTCACAGGGTATGCTTCAAACATAATAATTGGAAATAAATTTGCAATTTCCACCCAAACATAGCACTGAGCAAGGACCTGACAATGATTTTTGCTATGGGTATAGGTTTCCTTTTATCACAATCTCAATATGCACAAAACCTTCTGTTCTACTGAGAATTTATGGCTTAGCAGGCTGATGAATTCAGCACTTTCTTCACACCCCCAGCCAGCCACTAGTACATACGACTGGTTTCTTTGAGCTCTACTATTTGATAAGTAGTTTTGCAGCAAAGATCTTGCATGACATTTGTTACTGATGAGTTTCCAATCGGACCATGTCTGTTTCTGTATTACGTTCTCTAAACACCTCAATCATAGTGTGGTTTAGACTGTGGAAACAGTTCCACATGGCAGCTGAGAACAAAGCTGCACACACTGTTTTGGTTGACAACATCTGGAAGTTCAGAGTAATATTACCTAAAGAGGAAACAGTTAAAACTTATTTATTGTTAGGCTTGTGGCACAATTGCAACATTCTGGGCTTCTCAGGGTCACTACATTTGTCCTTTGGCTGTTGTCAGTAGAAGCTGATTGAGATGCCTCCTATTAGTTTTGGAAGGAGTCAGTCTTAAACACTCCTGAACGGAGACAGATGCCAGAGAATAAGGAAGATTTGATAAACAAGGAAGTATTGCAGAACTAGTCTAGGAAAGGATAGATGCTCCAGAAGGGCTGTCTTTAGATCAGTTTATAGTGTGCCGCCAGTAGTTGCCTTAGTCTCATCATGGCTAGTGATATGCAACTTAGAAATAAAGGAGGTGGTTGTCTAGTTTGTGCACAAGGAATCCAACTTGTAGTAGCTTGTCTGAATATCTGAATTCTTTGTAGGTATCAAATGTCTGTAGGAGGTCATAAGCAGGGATGTGCCAGGAACAGAGGCCAGGAAGCTTTCTTTACTTCATCCTTCCATGCAGAGATGAAGAGTAGTGCCGTAAGTTTGTATCATGTTTCTATCATCCCAGGCATATCACAGCTCAGAGCTTGGCCTTCAGGCTAGGTGTGTGGTAGCACAGGAGAGGCCTAGCACTATGGCTTGAGTCAAAGGGAACTGCCCTAGGTTTGACAAGGAAAAATCCTGTAGGCAGGTCCAGTGTTTTGGATTTTACAGCAAGGCCTGGATACTTGTACTATGTGCCTCGACAGTGATTTTGGCAAAACTTGACTGAAAATTTTAATGAAAAGAAATCATTCAGGTAGATACACTAACTCAAGTGGAGCATTTATGACCATTTCTTTTAGGAGAATACTGATGCACCCATTTTGAATGTGAAGGACATCTTGAATGTGAAGGATATCTTAGATGTGAAGGATCTTTTACCCCTCTCATGTTCCACATCTAAGGACATCACCAGGTTAAGTGTATTTCAGTTTAGAGTGTTGGGAAGAGGTTTCTTAGTCTGGCTTTCTGCAGTTCATGATAGAGAAACAGTAACAGTAGTGTTTCATTGTTGTGATTAGGATGCTGCTCTGGAAAATGGAATACCTTGCTCCTGTTCCTGTGCCAGTGATCACCTAAGCATATTGTGAAAATTACAGTTACTTCAAAAGGGAGACTGAAAAGCTGTCCAGTTCTGGCATAGAGTTTGGAGGTCAGGATATTCTTCTGGGAGGTGGAGATTTGAAACTTCTCAGTGGGAGAAGGCAGTGAATTTAAATCTTTGTTATTCTGGGTAAGCAGCTTAAGCACTGGGTTAAATAGAAAGAGTGACACTTCTTTGTTATTTTTCAGTGTTGCCTAAAGAAATTTTTCATATTCAGTATGATTTTGTAAGCATTGTCTCAAATGAAAACAAAAATATTTCCTTTGACTCATAACGATTACTTTTTCTTTTGTTTCTCTAAGAAAAAAGAGACAAAAAAAACCCACTTAGGTTCAAGGCTAAATGCTTTGTTTGCTTGGACTAAGTACTGAAAAATTCATTATTTGCACAAAGTATTAACTGAGGCTAAGAGCTTAATAGGATTCATACAGAATTGAATATCACATAACGAAATAAAAGTTACGAGTGCTTTGGAAGACTGGATCAGAATCCAAAAGATCACGAAAAATTGGGAAACCAGTCCAAACAAAACAAAATAATCTCAGTAAAGCCAAGCACAAAGCTATACAACTAAGAAGGAATAATCAAAAAAATACACACAAAATAAGAAATATTTGCTAGGCAGAAATACTACAAAAAAGGGGGATTGCTGTGAACGACAGAGCATTAACAACATGAAGCTGTAACAACAAGAAGAAAAAATAAATCTCATTATATGATGAGAGGTCCTTCATGGGTAGGACACCACTTCAGCACGCTTATGAGGCCTCAAGCAGGCACACCATGCCTTGTCTTTAGTGTTACAGTTCAAGAAGGGTGTAGCCTTCTTAAAAAAACAAAGGATCAGAAAAGTGGTCAGAGATGGAAAGGCCTTAATCTTGATGAATGAAGGCACAGGGGCAAAATGAATCACTTCATATAAGACCAACCAGTTAGTAATTTTTTCCATCAGCAGAAGGACAAAGAGTGATTCCTGGAGTCCTCCTTACTTTTCAGCAAACATCCAAGTTATATATACATTAAAAAAGCAGGTGAGGGGTGTCCGGGTTTCTTCACACCATGAATACAAGTCCTGACTGGGTCTTTCAACTCTGTAAGCAGTGTAAGTAGCATGCAATGCAGTGAAAGTTCACTGCAAACCACTTGCAGCTGCAATTCCATTGACCAAAATGACATCTCAGTCAAATACTAAGTAAACTTTTCTGCTTGCAGCAAGAATACACCTGGAAAGTTTTCCCAGGGCTAGTGCTGCCGTGGCATAGTATGAAATCTGTGCGGTCACTCATGGTTTGAGATCAGAAGCTATTTCCTCATTGGATAACCAGCAGGCAGCTGCCAAGGGGCATCTGACCAGTGCGAATACACCCAGTCAGGGTTGATGGAATAACAATGAAGCAAATGATTTAGACCATCCCCCAGTCTAAGAGGGCAAGAGGGTTTTTTTGCCTGCTCTTTGTATTAATAAGGGATCACTGCTTCTGTTTCTTATTACTTTGTGTTCCTTTTATACCACTTGAACAATTGAAAGGGCCCTTAAAGCAAGTGTCAATAGCTTTTATGCATTCTTAATCACTCCTTTATGTATTTAGAGAAGGGTAAAATGGCTGTGGTATAAATAAGAAAGTCTAAGATGTGAAATTAAACTCTGAACTGGTAAAAAAAGAAAAAGAAGTCCATGGTTTATGGTCTTCACTGATGAAAAGGAATTGGTCAGGATATGAAACATCTACATTTGGCACAAGTAATATAATATGGTGGGGATGGGGAAAGGGTGCTGAATTATCCCTCAAGTTTATCTGCTCTCCCCTTCTTGGTTAAGAATCGCTAGGACTACATTAGAGCCTGGAGGTCTGGACAAAAATGTCCCCAGAGACTCATCCATGAGGTACTTTAACTGGGCACCAGGTGTTATTCTCGTTCAGCAACTTGAGGCTTCCTTAGTCCAACCACAAGATGACACACATAGCCTGAAAACTTCCCTTTAAGGGAAGCCCATGAAGAAATGAGTTGTAATTTAAAGGAAAATAAACCTTCTTAAAACTTAGTGTCTTTCTCCCATACTGAGACCAAGGTAGCCGAGATTTTTGCCCACTGAGTCTTTTCACAGCCACCTTCTAAACTCCTGAAAATAGGACTTTCTAGTGGAAATACTGACACAGAAAAAGCAACAACAGTACAAATGAGGTTGCAATAACACTGCTGGGTCCCATAAAAGAGAATGTGCTATGCAGGGGAAAGCATTCATATGGAACTCATGTTTCACATTGCATCCACCTCACTCTTTACAGCCAATATTATTTTTCAATATTTCACACTAGGTGCAAAACAAATAACCTGTGGATCTCTAAAACTCTGTACCTGTTATTTTGGTGGCTTTCTTCAACCTTCACAAAGACAGTGTGCACAATCTTTTTATTATTATTTATTACATTGTATGACAAGTAATAGCAGATTTTAATTTTTTGAGTTGAAGCATATTTTAAATACTCTAAAACCAAGCTGATCTAAGCATATCAAAATGATACCTTGAGAAGTGAACATAATCTGTTGCAACGTGTGCTGGTATTGCTCAACTGTGAATGGGGGACTAGAGAAGAAAATTAGAGAACATTCTGAGTTTCAAAATGTCCTTTATTCCCATGATTAACATTGGTATAATACAGCATCAAGGATTTTGGTCACTTAACATGAATAGAGCATGTTGACAGATGGAAGAACTCTGTGCTATGCTAATGTTTACCTCAGGCTAGTATGGGAGGAGGAAATCACCTGACACTGATGCAAATGTACAAACTACATACTGCCATTACTGCAGCCTACATGTGTGGGATTAATTAGTCACAAGATAGCATTGAAGTCAAGCATTTAGCAAGATTAACAAAGTGACTGGACACTTACATAATGAAGAGTATCATCTACAGTTACATCAGGAAGAAATGGGGAAAATAAAATACGCCCAGGTGTTAGTTACTGGAAGGAAAAAAACCAGCTTGTGATTTAAGTATAATCTCTCCTCCAAGTGAAGCATAAGGAAATAACTCCCCCTTTGGTCAACAATGTTCAATTAATGGCTTCCTACAAATATGCTGCCTAGTGCAAGGCTGTATAAAAGAACATAGGAATGTCTGGATCTAGCATGTCATACTGTTCCTATGCCGTGACTACCAAACCTTTAAGGGTAACAGTGTGGGCACAGAAATTGCACTCTTCTGGGAGGAAAGACAGCAATAATGTAAACTGTCTATTGTTTTAGTAATGTTAAACTATTTGCTGGGAGAGGAGCAGACCTAAAATGACCAAGCATGTTTTGGCTCAACACCTCCAGAAGAACACACCACGCACAAACATGCAGGATGGGGCAACAGGATCTGAAAATGGTTTTGGTCCTGATGCTTTTCAAGGAGTCAAACAAAGGGCAGAAATGTGGTTTTCCAAAGCTCATGTCATCAGAAGCTGGAAATCTCACAGTCTCAGCACTGGTTAGAGCAGCTTTAGGGGCTGTTGCTGTTGCCATCTGTGACAGAACTCTCACTGGTATGTGCAGTCCTATGATACTTGGGGCTAGAGACCTAGTCCTGCTCTGCTTCCAGCCATTTGCTCTGTGTGCAGTTGTGCATCAGGACAGCATAATGTTGCTTTAAGAACTTCTGAACTACGTGAGTTCTTGCTTAGCTTGCAGCACATCCCCCTGAATGATCCTCCCATGCTGGCTAAAATGTCATACAGACCCCTCACTGGATATGAACTGTTCCCTAGGCTTCTATGATAGAAACCGCTGGGAATGCTTTGGCATTGCAATGGGGGTTCCTCAGAAACCCTGATATGTCTGAGCAAGGGGTGAACCTAGGTGCATAAGTTTTTAGTATTAGGTCAAAAATATTGTTCCTGCTTAAGAGGAGGAGTGCCTTTACTGTGTTAGAGCACCTCTTCATTAACGCGAGTACAGAGGGACAGTGTGGCAGCAGTTGATAGCAGTCAACTACACTTTTAATTGGAAGTGAACACTCCAATGTGAGAGGGGTCAGGGATTTCAGTCTATGTGTTTTTGTAGAGCTACAGGCATGAATAATGTGTAGGAGGATAAGTTAAGCTTATAGATGAAGAGATGAATATAATTGGAAGTAAACAAAAAGGTACTGTGGATTTATATTTTGCCCCACCTACAGTAACAATCCTTACATGACATAAGGGTTGCTAGGTGAAGTGGCATCTTCATTCCCTGATGACATGTGAATCTCCAGTAGGACAGGTGGAACTTGAAGTACCATATGATGACTGAAAATACCCTTTCTATTTATTAAGAGACTATTTGCTGTACGACATTACAACCGTACGAGGTGGTAGCCTATGACAGGAAAATAATGGGTTTGTTTTAGTGAAATTTGCTTTGATAACTTTAAAAGAAAAATGTTAGAAAGCATTCAGTGAAAGATTTTTTTTGTTACACAGACTTTTGACTTTCGAAAGGGAAAATGAAACTTATTTTGTAGGTCATATATACATTTAGAAGTAGTGGTTCCCTCAGAATGCAGGATCATCTTTTCTGGTACGTGAAATTCTTCACCAAAAGAATAAATTTCTATTTCAAGCAGTAAGATCAGGAAGAATTAGCAAGATTTGAATTGGAGGAAATAAAACGTAACTAATAGAAGGAGGGGTCCTGTGCTTATAGAAGGCCCTGCTTCTGCAATAGCTTTGCATGTTCCATTTAAAAGTTGAAATGGGAGTAGCAGGCAGCTATATGTGTCAGAAAGATGTGCCTCATCTTTTTAGTTGAGAGGAGTTAATGAAGAGAGCATTAATGGGAGGGAGGAAGGCATGCAGCGTGTGGGGGGGCAGGACTGCTAATTGCATACTGCCCTTCCTGACAGCTTTAGGACCAGCACTGCGGCAACAAGGCTGGATTCAGAGTGATGCTTCACACGAAGAGCAGTGCTAGACCAAAGCATACAGCTGTCTTTGGTAGCACGGCTGATGTGAGCCCCTGTTGGGGGTCTTTATAAACCTCCCTGCTGCTGGGCACAGTGTGCTACAAGCTGACCAGTTCTTCCAGTTTTCCAGGTTTGTTATTTGCGTCTAAAAACAAATAATTCTTGATTCCTTGCCAGCTTCCAGAGAGGTCAAAATTATCATTTTGTTAGAGGGCCATCCCAGAAATTGAGAGAGGCTTTTTTCCACTGTTTGTATGGGATGGCCACATGAAACAGCAGCTGATGCCAGCAATCAAACTGCAGCCTCCAGCCGTATCTGAGGGTGCTGAAGGGTCTCCCTGTCGAGCTGGGTGACATTTGATAGACCAGGCTTTTAAGCTGCTTTTGAATGAGACCAGAATGAACAGGAACCAGGTTTTGTACTCCTGATAGAGGAGAAGCAGCCAAATGGCTCCTGTTGTTTTCCTCTCTTGCTTTCTGTTGACATGTGGGAAAGGGATAAGGGGAGAAAAATGTCTTTGCTTCACCAATTTTTATCTCACCTTTTCCCTTGATGCGATAAGCTCAGGCAGTTTCCCAATGCAGTTCTGTCTAACGCAGCAATTGTGGCATGCCTGTGGAAATAGAAGAAAGCCTACTACAGTCAGGTTCTCCAGCTGGCTGGGGAGCAAAGAGAAAGATCTGAAGATATATAGAGGATTAAAAATAGGCAGCTAAAGTGAAGCAGAAAGGTTATATAACTACAAGAAGGAAAAAAAAAATGTGGAATAATGAAAAAAAATCCAGAGTGGTACTGAACAACAGAGGGAAAACCTGTAAAATTACTGCAGAGGAGTAGGGAAAAGCAGCACTGAGAAAGTATTAGCGGTTAAATAAACTGCGCAAGTCTCTTCCTTTTAATGATGACCTGCCTTTTTTCTTTATGATGATAAGTGATGATTCAGGTTTAAAGCCAAGATTAAAATGTTCATTACTGTGATTCTTAGAAAACAGAAAATAGAAAATCGTCTTTTTCTGAGCACTAAGTGCCTTCAAGTGAAAAGATGTTGCAATTCATGAAAATGGTAATTAGACTTAATTATAACCTAACTGACCTTCTGTGGTGTTAAAATGTTGGCAGAACTTGTTTGCCTTGGCAAGCCTCTCTCTCCTGGAATGCTTCTGTTCTTGTGTTTGGCTTAGAAAGTTCATTGCTATATGGATCTGCACATATGGTTTTCTCCATCACCCATCAAAGGGATAGTCAGAGATCTGAGAAGATGTCACTGGCAGTATGTGGAATTACAAGATTAATATCAACCAAGGTAGAAGTAATAGATAATATTATCTGGATATTGCTGTGAATTACCTAAGCCTTGAGTTTTATTTATCGCGTGTTTAAACTTTAAACATAAGCTGCTGAAGTGTATTTCTTTTCTTTCTGTAATGGTTTATATTACGCTAGTAATACATGTCACCAGAATGTTTCCCGTGCATTGTCGTTTCAGTTTTCTTTTTAGATCTTACTTTCCCCATCCCTAATTTAAATTTAGGTGAGATTCAGAGAATGTCAGAGATTTTTGTAAAGATGTTCATAAGAATAGTACAAAGCAAGGGCATGTTACAGAAGCACAAAAATGAGAGACAGTCAGAATTTCCCATCAAGAGAGGAAACAGTCTGACTCTGCAGAACACAAGGTGGGTTTTGCTGAGTGCAGTGGCAGTGCTGCTGAAAGCAGTGTACAGCCCTGGGCGGTTGTTTATCTGCTGTGTTTGCAGAATGGAAACAGATCCCAGTCCTCCATCAAACTTCATAACAAACAGTGCCAAGCATGGGAGATTTTAAAGCTGGAACATTGTTCTTCCTTTGAAAGAATACAGAAATCTGAGGGGTGATTGCTATAAGCATTTATTTTGATACTTTGATATTTTTAATACTATTTCTCTTCTCTATCTAAATATATTATAAATAAAAATAGCATGTTTAAAGTGTATCAGGTTTTTACTCCTGTTGGATCAGAGGCCATGTGGAGAAGGGCATTAATAAATGGTGGCTTAGTGTTCACTCAGTGTTTGCATCCAAGAAGTTTCTGATTTTTGAAGGAACCAGGAGAGGCTTGTGCTGGGCAGTAGAGAGGGCAGCAGCATTTGAGGTTCGTGGGCAAGCAGCTGAGATGACTGTGGCCCTTTAGGAAATCACAAGACGGTTCATCCTACCACATTTGAGACGAAGTGACTCTACTGGGAGGGCTTCTGAGCAAATACAACCACCCTTATTAATGGTGAAAAGCAGTTTCTAAATTTAAAGTACATTGAGTGGGCTTGTGTCAGATTTAGTTTGCTTCGTTGATCCACGATATTTTGAAGCTGTTTTTTCCTCTCAGAGGGTAAGTATTTTTTAGCTGTGGTCAGTGATGACTTGATGTTTGGTTCTGAACTTATTTAAGTAATTCTTATGCTGCTGTCCTTAATCTTTATTAATTTCAAACTTGCTGATGTTTCACCATCAGTGTCTGAAGTTTTTAGATATTAAAAGTGATTGATGCACTAGAAATGTAAACATACAGAGATCTATTTTTCCTCCCTCCAGAGACAGGCTCCTTGGGTTTGATAACAACTAACATTAGCATTTAGTGTCATTTCTCCTTCCCCCACCCCCTGGGATGGAGAAAGACTTTTCTTCCTGATAGGGAGGTGCAGCATACATAAAAGCTCATCAGTTATCTCAAGCTTCATAAAATATTGGAGAACTGCTCAAGTGAGGAATCTCAATTAGCCTGTAGCAAAAAATAGTATGTGAACTTAAAGAGAAACCATTGTAATGAGACATAGTGATGTTACTGAATTCCCTTCGACAGCTGGGCCTTTAAGGTGTCTTGAAAGAACTGCTTTTCCTCAAAGCTTAGGGGAATCTTGGTGGAGGCAAGTTTTGCTTTAATAATCATAGGGCTACCTTTTAAAGGTTCTGGGGCAAGCATTAACTATGGATGTAATTAATCTATTCATACAAGCTTTTAGTCATCTTGTCACATTCATTAGTTCCATAAGAAGCCTCATGAATCCAGAGAGTCAGATACAGGATAAATTTGCGCTGTTCTGCGGCTGTTTTGTGTGACCTTGGGCAGGCACTTGCTACTATCTGATTTCAAAGGCTTGCACTTTTCCTAATACTCTGGAGATCAGTGAATTTGTTTTAGCACTTCTCTACCTTTCTATATTGCTTGACTTTTAATTTCTATCAGGGCCTGACCTGCCTCTAAGTGAGATTCCTCTCCTTGGCCTAAATCAGCATGTCCGTAAAACTGAATGTTTTCCAATTGATGTTAATAGTTGGACAGACCCTCCTTATTTTGAAGGAAGCCCCTATCTCTGTTCATGGCAAGGTAGTCTCGTGTTCTTAAGAGTGACTTACCTTATCAGTATCCTACACTCCCTTGTGTAACTTCAGTGCCCCGTGGCATCTGATGAAGCCACCTCAGTTTGTTTGCAGTTCCCTAGCAGCCCTGGCATTACTCACAAACTCTACAAAGCTCTCTCTTGCAATGCCCACACCTTTCCTATTTTTAGGGTGCTGGTATGCCAGCAGTTATTCTTGTGGGGGTAGATGGAGATGGCATATTTGCTTCACAGATTTGATGCTGCTTAGGGCTATTCTGTGAGCACACTCAAGCGTACTACCTTCTGCAGAAGGCAAAGCTTGCTGTTAGGTATAGGAAGCAGAAAAATTGCTGTATTGGACCTGGGACTGAGCAAGGCTTTCTAAATCACTGTATTGCCCCCATTTTGTAAATAAGTCCTCCCCATCCTGGTGTTTGCATCCTTTACATGGCTTTATCAGTTTTCTCAATCTTGCTGCCCCTTTGGTGAAGCAGTACATCCATAATCCTTCATCTGTTGCTAATTCTTCCATACACTGATGTGTTCTATTGTTCTTCTTTGAACTCCTGTGTCTGTGAAAGTTCGGGAAATGCAAGACCTGGAAGCAAACATGCTGTTTTGCTGGAGTCACCTTCCAGCTTCACACAGGAGGCACTGAGAGTCTGTGATTCCTTTTCTGCTCCCTGTCCCTCCGGCTTCGGTCTGTGGCTTACAACTTTGGATTCTTCTTTGAGCCATAGCACATTGAGATTTCACATTTAATTTGCTGCATACCAAAAACCTTTGTGTTTCTTTTCACCCCTCAAACTATTACTCAGTTTTGTGTTAATGACAGTGTTGGCATAAACATGCCAGCTATAGCCATAATAAATTTTTCACTGGCTGTAAAAGGGACAGTGCTTTTCATCATACTTCAGCCAGGCTACAGCAAGTCAGATACTCTTCTGTTTCAGAGCTGGCTTTACAATATACATTTCCAGATGTTATTGTTCTCATTATCATCTTATTATTCAAACCATGCATTTAGGATTCTGTGAATGTCACGTTACACTCTCGGTAATAGCACCATACAGCTTTTGCCTGTTTAATCAAGATGTCTGACGGCAGCCAGACTTGATGATTTTCAGTCCCTACAATACACTCACTGGCTTCTGGATTCACTTTCCTGTATCTTGATAGCAAATGATACACAGAACTGTGTTGGAGCCATGCCAGTGATTTTCTAACCCCTTCATGACATCCCCGGGATGTCATATTGTTCAGGAATTGCTTTTAAAAGGTTATTAACTTCTTGGTGGGTTAGCTGCTTTTTGTGGTTCTAATACAACAATTTCACTGCTTTGCAAGGAGCAAGTTAACATCTTAATTTAGTAAGTGCATGCAGATTACTGTTCCTTATGTATATCTCATCTCTTTTCCACCTATAAATATGGCTATCCAGACTGAGTGATCCAGGTTTTGCCTGATGAAGGCTCACCTAAAAAAAGAATGCAACATTTTCAGTCTGCAGCTCTTCCATTCGAGTCCAACTTTGCAGTACAGGTGGATAAAGAGATGCTGACACTGAACAGAGGGAAGTGCCTGTATAGCACAGTGCTGTGCAGAAATACCAGCTCAGGTCTGGAAGCTGAATAACCAAGTTAAAACCCGGATGAGCCTGAATTAAGAAGTCGTGGCTCGTTGCAAATGAGCTCAGGCACTGTGTGGTGGTGGTTTGTAAGTTGTACCACTTCCACTGCCAGAGTGGGCACTAAGGCTTCTTCAGCTGGTACTGAAGATAAACTTGTCAGTTAAAGCTAATGATGACAAATAATAGTGTTGTTTACTATGTAATTCTAAAACCAGCAACCAAAAGTAAGAACAAAAACCAACTTTAAGTAGCTTGGAGCCAGTCTTAGCTTTTTTTATTAAGAACTTCTGGGAAGAAAGTGAACCATAGGAATATATTCTGGGTATCAGTAGTACTTGTACTGGAAATGCTCCATATGGACAGAATTACTCTTTTAATATCATTTCAGTCACTTCAGGCAAGTCCTCTCCATACTGATGTATCTGGATGTATTAGAATCATAGAATAGTTAGGGTTGGAAAGGACCTTAAGATCATCTCGTTCCAACCCTCCTGCCATAGGCAGGTATTTAGCCATTTCTAGCTTGCTGGATAAGCACCTCTGGTTTCTAGACACAAAACATTCTGAAATACCAAGGTCTAAGACTTCTAAACTTAGTTGCATGTGGATGTTCTCAGATGCTGCAGATATCTCTGTGGTATTTTCAACTGATTGAGAAGTAGGAAGTTTTAGAAACATCAACGATTGCATGATTTTCCAGCCAAATTAGTAAATGCTAATGATGCAACTCATTCAGCTGAGCTTTGGCAGAGCAGCTGGACTAGCACTACTTTCCCTGAACCAAATCTCTTATGGCTTAGATATTCATATTCTGGATAAACTCTTTTCTGTAGGGAATGGTTTTGGAGTAGCTTGCTTAGCCCTAACATATGGCTTAAGCGGAGAAAGCAAAGGAAGCTCATGTCCGTATTAAATTTTTCTCCATCAGAGTCAGGAGCTGTTCTGTCTCCCTAAATCTGCTCATTGTCCTACTTACCTTATGGCAGAGGAAAGAGATTTCTTCTTGTAATTTCCCTAACCATAAGTGGTCACTAAATTTAACAAAAAGGGAGAAATAGCTTAGGAAACACTAATCCTGCTTTATGGCTCCAAATCAAATAATTTGTCTTTCTAAATCTTTGCATAATTTTATGGCAGGTCACAAGGACACAGCTCAAAGCATATTTCAGGAGAAGCTGCAGAGTGATTTGCTTTGAAACCTTCTGTCTCTTTGTGCTCCTACCGTTTTTTCAGTGTGAAACAAAGCTGTCAAAATATTTACTTGAGCATTTTGTCCAAATATTCTCAGGGGGAAATAATATAGTGAATAGCATCATTAATATGAAGTCACAAATGTTTTTGTCTGACATCTGTCATTTACAGGATCAGCTGAAAAATCTATTAGTGAATAACCAGCCCCATCTTTAAAGGGATTTATTTTTTTGTTTTGCTTTTAAAAGTTATTTTCTCTATCTATTTGCTTTTCCATAGTACCTTTCCTCATAGCATATCATGACTGTGTTTTGTTAAAATAAATGAAAAATATTTTGACACTAATGTATTCACTCTTGTTATGACAGCTTCAGAGAAATTGTTATATTACCCCATTTTTCAGACAGGTAGAATTAAACAGTGGTGAAGTCTATGACTCACCAAGGCCCTTGTACTATCTGAGGGTCTCCTTTCAAACAAGTGACACAAGGGAAACTAAGCATAAAACTTTCCTCTCATCTGAACACAGGCTCTGTTTTCTTTGGCCCTACAACAACTCCAGTCCCAACAGACCTGTAGGATTTTCTCAATTCCTTATTCTGAAAGAGGAGTTTGCATGGGTTTTTTTCTGTAGTGGCATCTCAAGACATTCCTAAAGGCCTTTAGCACCTATACTAATCTCTGGGTGGACACACAACGTGTGGATTAATATTTCAAACCCTTCTGTGACTGGGGTTTCCTTGCAGTTGTGATCCTTTGTTGTATTGCTGCAAATGACCAACGCAGCTTTATTCTGTTTTACTGCTGCTGATAAAACTAGGAACAGCGTTTCCTGAGTTAGCCAGCTGGAGGTTGCAGACAGCACTTTTATTCCCCATCACATATGTAAGAATTTTCTCCTGCATATAATGATGTATCAGATGAGATTGGTGACTCTTCAGCTGACTTGTTCTTGTGGGCCCAAGGAGGCTTCCCATGCTTTCCTGGTGAAAGGATTTTTTCCAAAGGTTAGTTTGCCGTTATCTATTTATGGTATTTGCAGTAGGATGTTTGCGTTTCCTCATTTTCACATATATGTTGCTGCAGCTATAAATTGCATTAGCAGTAATTAACTGTCATGCTGTAAAGTGCTTCCTCAGTTCGGAAAAATGAGATTATGTGTGTGAAGTCCATAAATATTGGGGTAAAAATAGTTAAAGTTTCTTTGCCTGATTCTCTTGCCTGTAAAATAGCGTCTTTATTTCCAAATCTAGTTAAGAAAATTTAATGCATCCTCTCTTAATGACTCTTATTTCCAGTAAAATAAAATTTAGTATAAATGAATTTTCTTAACAGTTTATTAAATGTAGCCATTAGATATTTCTCACTGAGATCCAGATTTCATCTGTCCATAGTATTATACAAAAGAGATTGCATCTAATTGAATGATTATGCAGCTTTAATAAATTATTTCATCTGAAATGACTTCTAGAAACCTTGTGAGATGTATTAGAGAAATTCAGAAACACAAGTCTTTAATAACAGGCCAGTCTCCTTCAACTGTATCCTGACAGTAACTAGACACCTTCGTTGCTCGCTGAAGCTCTGAGTGCTCAACACTTCACACAGTCACTTTGACCTTTTCCGTTTGTCTTGAGGAAATCTCATGCACTATTCAGGTCAGCTAAAACCAGAATAATTAAAATTGCCTGTATCACATTTAAATGTTACAACAAAGTAGCTTTTGATATTTTCAAACTAAAAGCAGACTGCAGGGATTATTTACTTTGTTTTAGTGAAATTCTGTTTGCAGTTGGGGTTTTATTGAAGGTATATGAGGCATAGCTTCTTCCTCCCAGCCTCTGAAGCCTGCTTTCTCCTGGCTCTCTAAACTCCTTGCCTAGTGCCTGGCTCCGAGCCCAGGCATCCCATCCTTAACCCATCTTCTGGGTTTGAGAAAAGGTGTTCTGTACTCACCCATCTTCTTGCATTCAGGCTGTGTTCTTGACATGGGAGAAATGCAAAAACGAAGGTTTTATGTTTTCCCTATGTCATAAAATTTACATCTAGGAGAACTAACACTGCTGCTCGCTTCCTCAAACACATTCAAGCTATTCATCCAGTGCCCAAATACTCACAATAGAGGCGAGTAGTTTTGTAGCTCTGGGGAATCATTTAGTCTAGTCAGCCAAAGCCAAAATTAAAGTTTAAAATGCAGTTGGCAATGGTTATTAATCAATTAGCTCCAGGGAGCTGTCAGGGCTTCCAAGCCAGAGTTGGAATAACCAGCAATAGTTTTGAAATAATAAAACTGGATCCTTAATAAAACTCATCTCCTGCTTCACACGTTTATTAATATGATGATGCCTGAAAAGGTATCAGTAATTACTTTTATATGAATAAAATTGAATTGGAATGAGAGCCATCTGCAGGAAGCAGTAATTGGCAGATCAGCCTCTTTAAGCATAGATTACTTAAAATCATAGTAGTGCAATGCACATCACAGGATATTAGAAGAGAAGAATCTGATACTGTCCTGAATACGGTAGTGCAGCAGCAGATTTTATTATGCAGTGAGAATTACCTGAACATAGCAGCTAAATCAAGAGGATGTGAGTGGGCTGTCAGCTGCTCTGCATTTTTAGGTTGATCTTGATATTTTCATTGGCTTGTCCCTTTTTAGAGCTCTTCTGCAGAAAGAAGAATAAATCATTCTGTAAGGTTACAATTCAGGCGATTCCAATGGCTCAGGGTCTGCAACACTCCTTCTGCCTCTGCCATGCTTCCTAATGATGCAGGCATGGGGTGTCCAAATTGGGATGCAAAAAATGACAAGGGTGGTTGATGAGTTGTTTTTGTCTGAAAGTTCTATACATGTTCTTGCTGTTGGTCCAGAATAACCCCAAATGTGGTATCCTCTCAGATGCACTGTAAAAGCCATCTGTGTGATGAGTTATTTGAAGAGGGCTATGTGGGGCTTCCTGTAACAATGATGAGCTATATCTAAGTAGCCAGTGCATTTAGGGCTGTCATCCAAATTAATAAGTATGTGTTCTTCAATACTGTCCTAAGAGGACTCAGTTAAATAAATGGCCTAGGTAAGAATTTGACAATCCAGGATGTCTTCTGTATACCTATAGAACACCATCACCAGAGTAAACCAGTGTTGTGCAAGAGTTTCAAGGCCAGTCCTGCAGCAAGGGAAATCTGCAGAAACAGGATTTATATCTTGTGGGGACGGAAGGAGGCCAGTTGGGCTCCCTGCAACTGCGACCAGATATCCTGGATGCTGAGAGTCAGAAAGGAGTGTGCATGGTGCTAGGACTTACTGCAGGTAGGCATTTGGTACACAGGGAACTTGTTAGTGTAATGAGAGTATTGCTTTTTCATATTATAGTCAAATGCTACTCTGGAGTTTGGAACTGCAGAAGAGCACTTCTGATCCTGTTGGCTATGGAAGCCCGTTAGGTCTTTCCAAAGGTAGAAAAAGCCCAGAAACAGACAACCTGGAGTTAACAACACATGGTTATGATAAGCAATGCATTTTCAGCAGTGTTGCTGATCAGAGGCCCAGCTGGATTAGACACCTTCACAGGGTGCCAGCCTCATTATGTAGCTTCAGGGGTTCTTGACATAGCCCATGCATAATAACTGAGTAACACAAACTTTCAACACAGTATACTGAGCAATAAATCGGCACTTTGGCATCCTGGCTGGTTCAAAGCAAAATTGATCAAGCCAACATCTTCAGTATTCAGTCCTTCTCCAAGGGGTCATTTCTTCATCCTTCCTCAAAAACTTCCACTGGTAAATAAAGTCGGTTTCTCACCCAGCATTTTCTTCAACACTACTGTATGGAAAACCATGATACTTTCATAGAGTTTTTGTGTTTTCTTATTAAAAGCTAAAAGTTAGTTTTGTTTTGTTTGTCAGGATTTTTTAATCATTACTATTTTTGAGATAGGCCTTAAAATTATTCTGACTTTTTAATCATGTTAGTAAATATTTGACTTCTGATAGCAGCTTTTTGTAGCTTGTCTAATTCTTCTTTCATTGCCACTGTAATATTCTGAGTATAGCTAGTATAGGTATAAGCCAACACTGCTGAAACTACAGAATTTTTTGTATGGACACCCAGAGCAAGATTAGGGTATATTAATGCCTCACTAGCTGTATACACATGACTAAGGTATTATTGTAGTAGTTTTGTGGCACTGAACAATAGAATTGAATCTTCTAGATCTGGCTTGAAAGGGCTTGCATTGCTTATCCCAGTGAGTTTCTCCAGCTGAGAACCACCCCAGAACCTAGTCTTATCCCAACAAGATAGAATCGTAGAGTCACAAGCAGTGATTTCAGCTTGATTTCAATATATCTGCCCTTCATATCTTTCCTTTGAAATGCAGAAATGTCCTTAATTGATTAATCTGTTATTCTTTTCTTCTTTGAGATGCTGCAGATGGGGAGGGGATAGAACCTCCCCTTTTTTTAGCTTTTTAAATCTTTGTTAGTTTTTAAAGTAGATTTAAAATCAAAAGCAATGAAAGTGAGCTACTGGTTGCAGTTCAGCCTGAATCCATGCCTTGGCAGGAATATTCTATACAACAGTTGGATGTTAATGTGGTAAGGCAGAAGAGAAGTGAGCGTATTTGTTTTTTCTGGGTCTGGTAGCATATCCCTCATCTGATCATCAGAAAGCAGTTATATAAATGGATTGTTGCCAACTTTTTACTTGCAGCTGGCTTCTGACATGATTTTCATACAGACTATGGGACCCTCTTTATCTCCTCGTACCACCCAGGATGTTCTTCATGGGAGGGAGGCACAACAGTTGTTTTCATATTCCCTTTTCCTTATTTCTGCTCTGGGCATCAGTTTGACCAGAATTAAGTGCAAGAAAAGATGGACATCTGGAGAGGAGATGGGAGACTTCAGCACAAGATAGCAGTTAGTTGTATATTCCTTTCAGGAGCAGAACACACTGGCTGGGAAGAGCTCAAACTCTGTTTTCTGTTATTCTTCTGTGATAATTCAACTCTGGCCTTGTCTTCTTTTTATGAATGTATGTAAAATAAAAAGCACATTTAGCTTAATAATACAGTCATATTAACGGTGGGCTTTCACACCTACTGCTGACGTTTTTGTTATTACTGGAAACAACAGAAAGTTCTTAGCATATTATTACTGCTATAAATATGTTCTAAGCTCAAAATGTAGTTTTGCTGCAGGCAGGCTAATGCAGATACCAGCAACTAAATGACTGTATTAGAAAAAGAATTAAAATAATAAATTAAAGGGTTTTTTTTCCCAGTGGAGCACTCTTGGCGTATGCAGGTAGGTTGGTGTCTATGACAAGGTGAATCACAATAAGACACCCTACGTGTGTTGTACCATATAAGAGATATTAACTGTACTGATGACCTGTTGTATGATTTTGAGGCATCGTTGCAGTTTTCTTGGTCATCTTGCCATTCCGCTTATCATCTGTCTCATCTGTTTATACTCGAAGCTCTTCAAGGGGATGTCTCATGTTGCGTTTGAACAGTGCCTGCAGTGGGGGAGGAAGGGGATTTCTAGCTTGGCTGAAGCTTCAGGATGCAAGCATAATATAAAACGTTACAAATAATGGCAAGTGATAAAAGTACATATAATAAAAGATACGCTATGATAAACATTTTATGTAGATTTAATCAAAGCTTTGCTTTAAGGCACAAAGGGCCTTTCCTTTTGCTTTATAAATACGTTTGAAGAAAATTCTGTGTAGTTTGCTGTACGGATACAATCTGTCCTTATATTGGACATCAGGACAAAAATGGGACACTAAAAAGCAAGTTTATTTTTTCCTGCATGTGTGATTCCTAAATTTAAATAAAAGAGAAAAAAAGCTTCTTCCTTTTGCTTTTTTCACAAGTCTTTAGTCATTATGCTGTGTCTAAACCAGATGGAAGACTATATTAAAAATTGTTTTTAAACCACAGATTGAGAAATAGTGCCAGGATTTTCAACCAAAAATGTGGCACTGATTCTAAAATCTGTTGACAATTTTAAGAAGTTTTTTTTTCTGGCAAAAGAGCTCGATTAGTGTCTCCTCTTCCAGGAAAATAAGGAAAACCTCTATCTGAGTCATAATTTAATTAGCTTCTAAACTGGATTTGAGAATATCAGAATAAATACATTAACTTTCTCCAGGAATTGAAATTGGCAGATAACCACAGTCATCCATAACACAAGAAAAAACACAGTTAAAAATAAAGGCTATGAGTCTCTTTAATCTGTATATTGAGTTCTGCCACAGATTAGTGTGTCTGAGATTTTAACTACAGACATTCAGGTCAAGTCATTGAAAATCTACTTAAGAGTTTAAATTTTGGATGTTTTTTCCAAATGAAGAACATGAGCATCACATGTACTTGGAATTTGATTTCCTCTTGCTTTGCATTGAGCACTGAAGAACACTGCAAGGCAGCTTGCTGGACACGCAAGTGTTGGCGAAGACATTCAAAAAGTATCCTTATAAAAGTAAATTCATAGAGAAAAAGAAGAAATTCTGAATACCCCTTAGAAAAATAAACACTTTTTACATTTCCCTTTAAATAATTGCATATGTTATAACTGGACAAAAAATTATTGTTCCTACTTCACTATATGTGCTGTAGGGCATATATAAAGCTTCCATCCACATCCATATTTTTTTAATATATATCCATCTAAAACCCCATCCATAAAATGGCTCTTCTGCAAGAATGAGCTTGCGCCAAATTTCTGCTCCCTCTGTGCTGCTTCCAACAGTTCCAGGGGAGTCTTTGAGGTGCCGGGTTCCTCTGCTCACCTGTAAGCCATATGTGATGTTACACTCAGGGCTGAACTGACTTGATAACACTGGAGCCTCCTTTGGTGTTTTCCTAATGAATAGCAAAGCCATGGATAAAAAGTCTTTCTCTGTAGCTCTGAACATTACAGTTAAGTGTCTTTTAAAATAATCTGTGGGATTGGGATCAAAATCAAGTTGTTGTAGCTGCCTTTTTTCTAAAAGATACTTCATGCAACATTTTAAAGCGAATTATCTGCAGATGTATCTGAAGGGGAGGGACTCTTCATTAGGGACTGTAGTGACAGGACAAGGGGTAATGGGTTCAAACTTAAACAGGGGAGGTTTAG
>JBCJKH010014621.1:8012-26896 GCA_039877255.1 Loriculus beryllinus | reverse complement strand
CCGCTTCTGCTATCCCCCCTCCTCCCCCCCCCCCCCCCAAACCAGCTCCGCATTGCAGTACTGGGGTGTGGGGATGTTGGCAGCAAAGGGTGTGCAAGTGGGGGATGTCCCTTCCAGGAGAAAAACCAGCATTTTGGGTGGTTTACCGGGCAGCCTCCAAAAGGGAAGCACAGGGGAACTGCAGGGTTTATTCCACGTGAGGACAGGGACGTGTTGGAGCCACGGGTGGGTATGGGCAGAATCTGGGTGGGTCAGCTGTATTTCCCTCCCTGCCAGCCCCCTTTCCTGGGGTATCCAGTTGTGCCACATCCTCATCACCCTCATCCCCATCCCCACTCCTATCCCTACCCCCATACCCACCCCCAGCCTCATCCTCAGCTTGATCCCGCCCGTCCCTGCGTCCCTGCCGCCGTCGGGGTTACCCGCAGCCGAGCCAGCGCTGCCCGGGGGGTTCCCCCCGACGGCGCTGCCCGCACAAGGAGCCAGCCCGCAGCGCGGCCGGTGGAGCTGCGACAGGGGCTGCTTCCCCACGGGTGCCGCTGCTTTTCCCCGAGCCTCTGCTCTCTGCTCCAGCTCTGTTTTCTCCAGCGGGTGCTGGGAAGGAAGCAGCATGGGAGGACACCCAGACCCCCTTCTCCGCGAGATAACCCCTCACATCCTGGGAGTAAGCAGAGAGCTGGGGAGCCCGGGCAGGTTACCACACACCTCTGCACATCTGTGGTTCCCAGCTGCTTTGCATGCAGTGGTTGTAGGGTCCTGTCCTCCCCGCGCTCCCCACTCGGACTGCAGGCCTGCTGCCGTGCCGCATTGAGCAGAGCACAGCTCTGCTCTCTTCTCCTCGTAGGCAGCTGCCTGTGCGGGGATGCGGGATGCTTACAGACCAACCTGACCCTTGTCTTCCTGCTTTTCAGGGACTGAAGATTCTCTGGTTCAAGGCACACGATGATGGAAACTGTTTTATGAAGTTGTAATTTGGCAGAGGTTTTAAACCTAGTTCAACACTTTTCCCCTTGCGAATAGAACTGGCTTCCTGCTTGGTGTGCATTGAGGGCTGTAAGGTGATTTGTGCCTTTTTTGTGACAGTGGGGGAAAGTCAGGGCAGTCAAGGTCTCCTCGCTCCTGCCCCTCAGGTGCAGAGCAGGGGTGCCCTCAGCCCCAGCAAGGGCACCTCAAATCTCGAAGTCCTGCCCAGGCACAGCCCAGCCCCTGCTTCCCAGCAAGCAGCAATGCTGCCTGGCTGGAGGGGCTCTGCGACGCATTTCTGCCTCCCTTGTGATGCCGGGCAGCCGGCTGCGTGGGTCCCAGGGATGAAGCAGAGCGTCCCAGCGCCTGCCTCACTGGAGCTGCGGTAAAGCCAGCGATTACCCAGAGAGCTCTAGCGGGCTTTGTCTTGCTGTCAGTTCTGCTCAAGTGCTTCCCTCTGTGTTCCTGCTGGGTGACAACGCACACTCACAGCTGACGTGCGACAAGCTTGTAAAACGAGCCTGCTCAGCAGGCCTGAGCAATAAGCTCATGCTTTGTCCTCCAAACTTGTCCGTGGCTGTTGGTGCAACCCTTGTGACTTGGGCTTGAAATACAGGCAGCCCCCTTCAGCCTGCTACAGCAGTGTTTGGATGCTGTGCTGATGCCGCTGAAAGCCTACATGAACCTAGTACTGTGCGAGATGGGCAGCATTTAAGTGGGCGGTGCAGTGGAGGGGGCAAAATAAATCCCAAAATAGCAGCAGGTTTAATTTGCGCAAAGCAGTCTGAAGTCTGATCTCAGTTCTAAATGGCTTTTGTCTGCAGCTTTGTAGCTCCTGGTCATGTGCTGCAGCAATCCTCTAAACCTTCTCATTCTGTAGCCAAGACAAACAAAGGCCCTCTCTGCACTAGCAGGGAACAGATTTGTTTATCTCTCTGTGTCTTTACGGACCTCTGCTAGTGTTCATTCCCCAAGACATCAGGGTAATATCCAATATCTGTTATCCTCACACACCCGCACGGCTGTGCCACCCAGTGGGACTGACGGTGCGAGCCGGAGCGAGGCGAAGTCTGAGCCGGCTCCTCTCTGCGTGCTGTCACTGGGAATGGGGTTCACAGAGGGACAGGTATGGTTCTGCCTTCTTCCCACACACATGCAGCCACAGCCCTTGGTTGCAGTGGCAGTTGGCTCTTGGCTTAATGAACCTTGATTGCTCCAAATCATGTATTCCAAAATGTTTCAGAAAATTTTATGTTGATGGCAGCGTGTTGTGGTTTAAGCACAGCTGTAAATCAGACCACGCAGTCTCTCTCTCACTCCACCCACCACCCCTCCCTCCCCCCCCCCCCCCCAGCTCCTGGAGGGATGGGGAGGAGAATGGGAAGAACGTAACTCCCAATGGTTGAGATCAGAACAGACCAATAACTAAGGTATAACACAAACCACTGCTGCTACCAACAATAATAATAATGATAAGGGAGATAACAAGGGAAGACAATACAACTGCTCACCGCCCACCGACTGATACCCATCCCAACCTGAGCAATGAGTCTAACCCTTCCAGGTAACAGCCCCCAGTTTATATACTGGACATGACATGCTGTGGTATGGAATACCCCTTTGGCTAGTTTGGGACAGGTGTCCTGTCTCTGCTTCCTCCTGGCTTCCCCTCCTCCCTGGCAGAGCATGAGACTGAGAAAGTCCTTGATCAGAGTAAACATTACTGAGCAGCAACCAAAAACATCGGTGTTATCAGCGCTGTTCCCAGGCTGAAAGTCAAAACTACAGCATTGCAGTAGCTACTAAGAAGGGGAAAACATGACTGCTGCTGCTGAACCCAGGACATGGATAAAACCAAGAAGGCTTTTTTCTGGTTGGCACTGTAGTGGCTGCAGGCTGACACCAGAGCTGGGCTCCTGGCTGCGAAGTCTCCTCCAGCCCTGCCCACACTGGAATACCCTGATGGCGTTGGTTGCCTTTGCCTTGAACTGGCCAGGGCTAGCTGAGAGTGAGAGACGTGTTAGGATTAGTGATCTGACTCTCCCTTCCTCCTGTTTCCTTCCTTTACAGTGTGTTACTTGCTGAAGAACAACATCAGCCCAGACCTGTGCAATGAAGACGGATTAACTGCGCTGCATCAGGTGAGGAGGAGTAGGACGTGGGTCCCTGCTGCTCACACTGTTTGCCTTCCCACTGCCGTCTGAGCAGACCCACAGGGTAAAAGGAGAGAGCTCTTGGGTTTCATTGTTTTGCTCAAGTTACAGCAGTGAAACTTCACTGTGTTGTGCTGGTGATGCCGTTTCCTGGGGAGCAAACAGATTAGACCCTTCTGTTGCTGTATCCCAGACTTTGTTCAGTCGTAACAAATGCTCAGGAAGTGGGGCTGGATTTCAGACATGAACAACATTTCTCCCACCCTTTAATTTTTGCAGGGCTGGGTTATAAATGCTTAAAGCAGATTGGCTCACATTTAGAGACTTTGGCAACTGATGGGTTTTGAAACAGTTTTAAATAAATGATGCCCAGGGTGCTTGGAGAGCCAGCTGATGACCTCTGTAGGCTCAGGAACTCCACAAAGTCTGTGTGATCAGCAGTAAAATACAGACTTGCTGTAGTGGTGTGTGTCTGCCCTTCCTCAGAGCTCTCCACTGATCCCATGAGGGTTGTTCCAGTCTTCTGAAGGGCCCCAGCCCCACCTCTCCTCACGTGTCCTCATTCTCCGTACCTGCAGAAGGCTCACGGGACTCACTGTGCCCAGAGCGGCCACCTCCACTGCCATTGGAAACAGAAGCGTGGCTGTCACACTTGCTACGAGTGCAGGACAGGGACTCACGGTTTCTTGCCATTTGTCCCTTCTGTAAATGCTCCTATAAACTCGGGGTTTTGAATTCTTCTGCAAGTCATTTGCTCTCTTCAGAGCTGGCTGGATGTTTGCTTAAAAATGCGAACTGGCTTCTGGAAGAATAAAAGTTCCCCACCAGCAGCACCACCTCTCCAAAGAGATGTTGTTCTGCACATGGAGAAATGCTGATGCTCTCATCACTTTCCCCGCTAGGTACTGAATCCATGGAGAATCCCACCTTGCCCACTGCAGGTTCAGTTATTGTAAAGGTGCATTTGGGAGCTGAGATGGGAATTTTGCGTCCACAAGAATTAACTGAATCACTGAAGAGAGGGAAGCTCCTAAGTGAACGCTATTGCCCATAAGCAGTTGCTTCCAATGAAGGGTGCAGTTATACTCCTGTGGTAACTTGGCTGTGTGATAGGCATGATTTTAACCTCACTTCCATATCTAACTAAGAAATAGAAATGCATGAAGGGTCCCTGACACTCAGCTACAAAAATGCTTGTTGTGAGTTGTAATTCTGCCCCAGGACAAGCCCATCCTGCAATGCTGAGCTGTGAGTCTGCTGTGGGGGTCTGCAGGAATGTGTAGGCCACAAACAGGCTTCTTGCAGAAGAATTAATCTTATTTTAGTGTCTTTATCACACTCACGATCATGTCAAGAAGTGAGACAAGATGGATCAGAAAGCAGATTCCATCTTCCCTGAAGGAGAGTGGTTGAGCTCCTCTTTGCAGGCTGCCCCTGGGACTGTGGTGTAGATGCATCAAGGATGCTGATTTTTTTCAGGAAATGAAAGTTGCCCTGTGAATTACCTCCTAATCTGAGAATCGAACTTACATCTCTTGTGATAACCATGGTCGGTAGTGTGAGCTGCTGAGAAGATTTTTACTCATCACATGCCAGTGTGTGGAATTTTCCCTAAGAAAAGGGAATGTCAGCTTGTCAGCTCCTCCCTTGGTATGTGGTTATACCGGTTACAGTGAATTTCTGCTATGTTTGCTCCTGAATATGGAAGACCCAGACAAAACAGAAGCTGTGTGCATGTTTGCTGTTATTCCGTCCCCAAACCAGAAGGCCCTGTAAAACACCCATGACCTTCAGTGTGCTCAGCGTAGGTGTTCTGCATCGTACCTTTCTCACCACTTGTGCTCAATTTGGTGTTTAACTGTTGGAGACGCTTGTTGCCAAACACTGCAGGTTGCCATGTCTGGGTACCCTGGTGTAAGTGAGCAGGTGTGAGCTCTTATCTTCCCAAGGTTTAAAAAACCCAATCTGTCTGTACCTCTTCCTCACCAGTGCTGCATAGATAACTATGAAGAGATAGTCAAGCTTCTCCTAAGCCATGGGGCCAATGTCAATGCAAAGGACAACGAGCTGTGGACTCCATTGCATGCAGCAGCTACATGTGGTCATATCAACTTGGTGAAGATCCTCATCCAGCAGTAGGTGGCTTTTCTCTGTCTGTCCCTTTCTACAGATCTGATTCTACCCACAGCTTCTGTGGATGGAAACCGAGACTGCTTAGTGCCTTACCAGATTGCAGCAGTGGTGATTAGTCCCTGCTTTCAAGCTATTCATTGGACTCCTTCCTGCTTGGGGGAAAAGAGGGTGGAGGAGGAAGAGCAGAAAGGTTGAGGACACACAATAAAACCCTAGGTGACTTTGTTTCATGAAGCTTCTGGAGACTGGGCCAAAATTTGCCACAGTTGGCCTGTATTCTGCTGTGTCTGTGTTTGTGCTTGATGAACCATGCTGGGTAGGTAGAAATAGAAGCAGGCAGCAGAATGCACCGTCAAGCTCTTAAACATGACTTCAGGTCTTCCAGCTGTAGTCAGGGAGACATTGATGAAGGAGAGCAGCGTGTTTGTGTAGCTCGAAATCTTGAGTGTACTTTGTGATCTGTTGTGCTTGCTCTTAATTAGTAACCTGTTAGCTTCTTGTGATGCTTTTGTGACATGAGGTTTTTGCATTGGACCTTTCACTTGACCAAGGCACTAAAGCCTCAAGCCTCTTCTAGGCTTGTCAGTAAAGAGGAAGAAACCAGATGTGCTTTGAGCTGTACTGTGCGCAGCATTTAATGGGCACCTGCTGTAAATCCTGCCTGGAGCAGATAGTCCTGGCTCTGTGTGGAGCCCTCTCCTCCGTTTCCTGGAGTGGTGGTGTAGCGAGCAGAGTGCTAACCCGCTGCCTTGCACATCAGTGCCTGCTGCTCTTCCCTTGGGGAGGGAGACTTCTTGCTGTGATGCTGTCATTAGGGACGCTGGCATTGACAATTTGCCCCTTCTGTGGCTGTATAATGATGGAAGTGGAGCAGAGGATGCCAACAGTCATCCCTTGGAGGATGTTCCTACCTGGGTTAGGCAAGTTTTGAATGGGGGGGTGTAAAACCAGAGGAAAGAAACGTGGAACAACATAGTGCATTCCTGAGTCTTGAATGAAGATAAGGGAGTGTCACAGGGATGGCTGACAGGTGAGGAACTAGAGCTCATGGACTTAGTTGTTGCAGGCTGCCCTGTACTGAGTGGTTGCCATCAAATTCAGACTCTGGTAGCCTAATGTCATGATCTAATCTCAGAAACAGTCTTCCCTGGGCCTTTTGAGGAATGGGGGGATTTAATTTGTTTTGCTACAATCAAAGTTGTCCTTGGTGGCACTTGGGCAACTATTAAACCCCAGTTAGTTTTTCCTAAGCATTTATCCTAGTGTTTGGCATTGTCTGCTCTAGGATGTCTGAGGTCTCTTCTTGTGTAACTCAGTTCTGTCCTTGCAGTGGAGCAGACTTGCTGGCAGTGAATGCTGATGGCAATATGCCGTATGACCTCTGTGAAGATGAGCCAACTCTGGATGTCATTGAGACTTGCATGGCCTACCAAGGTAAGGAGACTGAGTTCATGTAAAATACAGAAATGGGTCAATGTAGTACTAAAAATTACCTTGTTTCTCAGCTCATGATTTGCCCCTGGAGAAAAGCAGGGTGCTGCTGCCTGGAATAATTTCTTAAGCCTGACTCTGTCTCATTTCTCTGATTCCTAAATAACAATGAGGGTGAAGGACAGTGGACAGCCCCCTCACCTACAAAGCCTCTGAAAAGGATGTAAGGTCACATCAACCAGGAACCATAAGTCTAATTGTACTTAAGCAGTAGAGGGACAGACCTTTCCAACCCTCCTCTGTCCAACTGGAATTTTAACAGGGATTACACAGGAAAGAATCAATGAGATGCGAGCTGCTCCGGAGCAGGTCATGATCTGTGACATTCATGACATACTTGCGACGGGACAGGACCTGAACAGGACCGATGCCCAAGGTGCCACGCTGGTGAGTGAAACTCTGTCGGCTTCAGTTTTGCTTTCCTTCAGCATGGAGGTTACGAAACCTGCCCTGTAGCAGGAGTTACACAAAATCAACATGTGCAGGTCACTGGGAGGAGTGAGGAAGCTATGTGGATCTTGTTCCATGCTTTAGTTTATTGTCACACAGCTGTCCGTGAGTACGGCTGGCATAACTTAGTGTCTAACCCTGTGCTTCTTGAAGCAAATCCTGTGTCTATGTGAGCTCTGTCAGCTATGCAGCAGCTCAGGTCCTGCAGCAAGGGTCCTGTCTGACAGTGGCCGATAGCAGCAGCTTCCAAAGAGAGGTGCAAGAAATCCCACAGTGAGGAGTTGCAGAGTGCAGCACTCGTACTTAACCCATGGGGAGATGGGACTGAAAGGCATTCCAGTCTCTTGCTTCTCACTAGTCGTGTAGTCTGATCTGACTCCTGTGGAGCAGACGTGAGTCCTCTGGTTTTCGTGAGAGCAGGATCTGGTGTTGGCAATCTGAAGGCTTTCTGCCTCTTCTTTCTGCTCTGCACAGCATCTGCCTCATGCACAGTTGGTGGACTACAGTGTTTATTCATATAGGATGGCACCTACCCCTGGGCAAGGAGAGCAACCAGGACAAACGTACAGCAGAAAGCAAGCTGGCATCAGATTTGACTGGATGCTGCCATCCAGGAACCAAGAATGCCGAACAACCCTAGTCCTATTCCTTCCTTTTTCAGCTGAAAAAGTGTCTCTTAAATCCTTGCTTATAGAAGTCCCAACCCAGGGAAAGTTCAGTAACGCCATCATATGTGTTGGGACTTTCATGCAACCTTGGTCAGTTGATGCTTGGGTGCAGACATAACTGATATACAGACCACATGTGAACATCCGCTTGATGGTCAGACTATGGCGGTGCATTCAGGTTTCTTAATGTAAATTATCACCTGTAGCATATACCAGAAGTGTAAGGGGAGCACAGGCTCGCTCCAAGATAAACCTGGATGACTGAAGCTTTTATTCCAGCTTATTTTTTAATATGCTCTCCCCTTTAACAAGGATTATATACATAAATTTAAGCAGACCTCTTAGCCTCCCTTTAATATCACCCACAAGTGATTCCTTGTTAATTCACGTGGCCTCTAGAGGGTATGACCCAATGCTATAAAGTTTATGTAGAAATTAACTGAATTGCAGAAAGCATCGCAGTTTACCTCCACTTGAGGGTTCAGCTTTGGGTGGTGGAACCCACATGGGAATTTCTGAGAGGAAGCTTTCATTCTCCTCTTCAGCACGGCTGAAGCAGGGTGGGCGCTGACTGGAGTTCAGAGTAGGGCCTAGGTTAGTGTTTTGCTCAGAGATGCAACAGCAGACCACAGTTATGAAAACCGTCAGAGACATGAGGTGCTGTGGGGGACTAAAGGAGTCTATTATTGATGTCTCCAAAGTGGTGGTTGTAGTTGGAAGCCAATATCTGAAAAATCATATTCCATTAAGTAAAAGTAGCCAAGGATTAAAATGGTTTTGGTTTTGAAATGGTGAAAATACTTTTAGTGTGAGTGGAAGCGCAATTGCACAGAGACAATCGGGACCAAAGCAGGCTGAAAATGTGATAAAACAAAAAAAGACATCTATGGCACTTAAATGGGGAAGAGGAGACATTCTTCTGCCATGAGAAATGCAGTTTACAGTGGGTGATGTTCCCCATTGCAGGCTTGCATTTTAATGGTGCTCTTTCCTTACAAACTGGGCAGCATTTAAAAGCCCATGTTTAATGCAGGTAACACTGAGTTTCAGTAACAGGAACAACCTGCTTTTGACCTGATGGCGTCTGCCAAATGTGGAACGTGCTGCCCGTCCAGATCTAGAATCAGACGTTATCCAAGAAATTCCACTGAAACTTAGTGTATAAAACCATTCATGGTCCTTGTAGGTGGTTCATGCTCTGTTCCTTATCTCCTAGCTGCATATAGCTGCAGCCAATGGTTATCTGCATGCAGCTGAAGTCCTCCTTGACCAGGGGGCAAGCCTGGATATTAAGGACTGGGACGGCTGGGAACCTCTTCATGCTGCTGCTTTCTGGGGACAGGTAATGATTTTGTGGCAAGTGTCATGTATGAGGGTGATGTTTATTTTTGCCTGAGCAAGCTATAAGGTACTCTGCATGCAGAAGAAACCTGTACTAGGGCTGCACTCTCTGGACAGCATCAGATGAGGTCCTTGGGGTGCCGAAAAGAACCTACTGCTGAGAAAGTTCAGGGGAAGTATGTCCATGCAGTTGAGTGTAGGAGCAATGTTTATCATCACACATAGAATAACGTGAGGTGAGCTGAGCAGGCAGGCCACTGCTTTTTATCTTATTCCAACTGTTTCAGCTTTGAAGAAGACAGTGATTGCCTAAAATACCTCTGTCAGCTTGGCTTTCTTTCCCTTCCTTTAGATGCAGATGGCCGAGTTGCTTGTGTCCCACGGGGCCAGTTTGAGTGCCAGGACATCTTTGGATGAGATGCCAATAGGTGAGTTTATTAAGCTTAAAAAAAAAAAAAGACAAAAAACCCCTTTTCCCCCTGCGCGTGCTGGAGTCTTCCCATGGTGCATTCAGGAGCATCGATGTAATTTTTCAGGTGTCTTTAGAATCAAACTTGCTGTTACTTAAGTGGGACCGAAGTTTTAAGGCACCTACTCTGTTTCTTCTGAAAATGGTTCTTTCTGCTCATAAACCCAAAAGAATGCATTTCTCAAGCACTGAGTCTTTCTCCGGTGTGTTTCCACTCATGTTATCCCTCTGTACCTATGCCGAGTACAGGTACCTGCTCTCTCATTGCACTCTTTGATCTGAGCAGCTGTTGAGTGCAGCCCTAGTATTTGAGTGTCTAACTTTGCCTTGGTGCAGTGAAGTGTGGTAAGCAATGAGGGGTTGGAGAGGAAGGGGAAAGTACACACAGGTGTTGGAACAGATTGGAAGTACAAATGCTAGCATCTGGCCATGTGTATTGTAACCTTGTGCCAGTTTTGCTTTTAGAGCCTTTATTGAAAAATCCGTGCGTCACATTTGGAAGGTTGGAAGTTCTTGTCTTCTGTCCTGCTCTGGTTTAGGGTTTTTTTGTTGTTTTGGAGGCTTAAGTAAAAAGTGCTGTATTCAGGGGAGCTGCACTCTGGTAATTACAGAAATTTCTTGTACTCCCATCCTGAAGCATTGGTACAGTGGTGAACTCTCATGTTTCATGGGTAAAGGCACAGCATCCTGTAGGAATGGGACAAATGATCCAGCTGAATAGCTGGATCATTGCAAAGCTGAGCCCCTGTTTTATGCTTCTGTTAAGGTGTCCAAGCCATTCTGCCTTGCCTAATTTGTTTAGAAATTAATGTGCTTAAGCATATTCTGCTTATATTTCCTTTCTCTTCCTTCTAGCATTTGTAGTTGTGTATACTAGGAAGGCAGACGGTGTTAACGGTACCACATTTGAACTGTCTGATTAACAGCTTGGTTTGTGTATGCCATAGATCTCTGTGAAGAGGAGGAATTCAAAGTATTACTTCTGGAGCTGAAACACAAACACGATGTGATCATGAAGTCTCAGATGAGACATAAATCCTCCCTGAGTCGAAGGACATCCAGCACTGGCAGCCGGGGGTAAGTGTGTTGTTCCCCCCAGGGTACCCAGGGCAGCAGTTTGGTCACCCAGATGTGATCTCAGAACACCCTGGGGTCGATGTGAGAAAAACTCATCTGTCCTTCCTGAATGAACTCTGAAAGGCAGAAGCTGACTTTGGCTGCTGAAAGCAGAGCTCCTTTGAAGGGTGGTCCTTTCACTGGACAGAGGTGTTATTTCTTGAGGGAAAATGGCTTTGCACTGTCCTGGTTTAAGAACTGCTCCAGGCAGAGGAGCAAGTGGTGAGAATTTACCCTGTTAAACAACTGATACTGGTGTAGGAGAATCAGTGCTTCACAGGGATTAACTTGAGCTTCTCAATAATACGTCTCATGGCCAAGATGCTGGTCTCAGATACAGGTTTTTAGAAGATGTTTACTAGACAACAAAGCAGTCCTGCGGACCACAAGCTCCCTAAAGAGCCCGTGGCCTGTTTCCCTCTCCATTTCCTCCTCTTGTTGCAGAGTAGATCATTGGGTGAGCTGTCTCAGATCTAACACAGATTTGCAGTTACTACTTTAAAACTCCTTAAAATTCCTCCCACCTTTAATATCCACACCAGTGCCTTTGCTTTGCGTGGGTGCCAGGAAGCTAACTTCACATTCCACTCCAGTGAGAGAGGTTGTGAAGCATGAGGAGGAGGTGAGAAGATCTATGGGGTGAGAAGATCTATGGGGTAAGAGGAACTGTCATGTCCTGCTCACGGCTTTGATGCCCCTCTCGCCTGTCCCACAGGAAGGTGGTGAGGAGGGCCAGCCTTTCGGACCGAACAAACCTTTACAGGAAGGAATGTGAGAAAGAAGCCATTGTCTGGCAGCAACTGGGCGCAGCAGAAGAAGGAAGAAACTCGGCTCTCATTGGAGAAATGGGGGAGATTCGGTCTGACCAGGAGAATACAGACCCTGTAAGGAATCTCTTCTCTATTCTGGGAGTCACCAAGGAGGGCAGGGAGCGCAGGTTCAGTAGCAGTGAGTGCCCTGGGATTGGAGGTGGCTGAAAAATCTGTAAATCTCATCCATCACATGTAAGCAAAAGACCAAATCCTCATTTGGGATGAACTGGCATAGCCCATTAAAAGTGGAAAGATGGTGTTGGATTTACAGCTGTCTGGTTTTGAGATAAGGCCCTAGGGGAACTGGAAGTTCAGGAAAAATGCCATGTGCGTTTCTCTTTATAGGTAACAAACTGGTAATCACAAAAGAACTGTAACCTTGTTCTGCAGTTATTAATTTAATTTGGTTATTGTCACGTTAATTAATATGCTTATGTAACTATATTTGGGTTTTTTCAAAGTGAGTCCTTCTGAGCTAATGTTCCATGTTCCTGGTGGGGAGGCAGCTCCTGGTTGGGGATTGGAGCATTACAGGGTCCTGTTAAGTGGGTGAATTCAACGTCTGTGCTGCAGTACCCGTCTGGTGGAAAGTCTGAGTGTGAGCAGGCTTAGGAAGTTGTCACAGGGGTGAACTGTGCTATGGGGGATGGGAGAAGATGCTCTTCTTTCATGTCTTCTTGTTACAGAATTCACTGCTGGAGAACTCTTCCCTCCTTCCGGAGTTAGCAAACAAAAGCACCCAGTGTGACTCTGAAATCCCCCTCCAGAATGGACTCATGGCATCTGCCAGCACTTACCAGTACACCTTTTCCAATGGGGACGTTTGGAGCATGCATGCTGACCCTGAGGGCAATCCTGGCCACATGCTGCCCTATGGCACCCCCGGGCTCCCTGACACGGAGCAGCTCTGGGGTGTCTACAAGGAGCACAACCATCAGACGCTCTCTGAACTGAAGCGGCAGCGCGCTGCAGCCAAACTCCTCAACCACCCTTTCCTCAGCACCCACTTTGGCAGCGGCATGGGAGGTGTTGCCGAGAACGTGGGTGAGGCCAAGTCGCACCTAATTGAATCCAGGACTTCTCCCTACAGCTCCAACGGGACCTCAGTGTATTACACAGTGTCCAGTGGTGATCCACCCCTCCTGAAATTCAAAGCTCCCATGGAGGAAATGGAAGAGAAGGTGCATGGGTGCTGCAGGATTTCCTAGTCTCATCTGTTTCTCACCCCAGAGGAAACAAGGCGTGGGTAGGCTGGTTGGATCTATCACAGAGGCCAGGCTGTTTGCATTCCAAAGAGAGAATTTGGTTATGGACATCCTGAGTGTGGTGGCCGCGTTCATCTTGAATTGTACTTTACCCTGCCAATTACTTTCATTGCAGTAGAATGAGTAATGCAGGTGGTGCAAGGCTCTTAGGAGAGGAAGGGAGGAACACTGATACGATGTAAAAAGAGTTGCCCTACTCTTCCTCCCTGGGGAAGAAGGTATGGTGCTCTGCCTCACTGTCCTTGGGAAGTCATGAGATGCCTTGGAAGAAAGAAAGGATCTGAATGAAAATCTTTGCATCGGAGCCCCTTGCTGTAAATCACCAAGGAAGGTGACAGTTCAGACCTGAGTGTTCGCTCCTGGGTGATGCACATATCCTGGAGGGGAGATCAACCCCAGCATGGGTTTGCAAGAACGGACAGAGCTGTGCTCTGTACAGCTGGATCCAGCACTTAGAGCCTGAGCAATGAGCAAGCATCGATGCTGCACTTGCTTTAGGAAGTTTGCAAGGTGCTATCTCCTTCCAGTGACAGCTCACCAACAGAAACTGTGCACTGGCTGGGTCCCGTTCTGCTCATGTATGGTCATCACTGCAGACTGCCATCAGGTTTGAAGCAGAACTCTTCCTGAGCAGGCTTCACTCCACAGGCTTTAAAACTGATGTTGCAATACAGGGCCCTGGCAATAGAATTTTACTGCAATAAAATACTGACAAAGGTCTATACTGGGATAAGCAATTTAAGCTTATTTGTACTATTTAGTCTCTTAATTTGTTTAAAACTGAAAAGACTTTTGCTGATCTCACATTCCAGTTGATTCTGTTTGTTTACTCTCTGCTCAGCATAGATACTAGGGGCAATACGCTTCGTGTTCTGATTTCTCCTGGGTTTCCAGAACCACAGGGCTTGGGAGGGATGAGGAGGAAAGGCTTGTGACACTAATCCAGAAGCACCATGAAAGCGTTTCTGATCTCCGTAGGGTTACAGCACTTGCGTTAACCTGCAGTCTTTGGCTGATAAATAACTGTTAAAGCATTACTTTGGTAGTTGAACACTGCGGCAGGGCACGAGGTTTGTTTCTTTTGGTCTGTTTTCCAGCTTCCATTCTGAAGTCATCAGTAGTAGTCAGTAGTCATAGCTGTCAGAAGACTTAAATGCCTCTGCATAAGGGAGTTGCCTAGCACCATGCAATACTTAGCAAAGCTGCTGTTGAGCAGCTGGCCTGCAAACACCAGTGGTTTAGTTTAGTTCATGTGAGCTGTGACAGGCTGCCTGAGAGACACCAGCACGGTATGACCTGGGGCGCTGGCACTGGCTCATTGTGAGTTAAGTCTTTACATACCAAGAAGAGAGTGCCCTGGGGGGCACAGCTCTGAGGGCCTGGCCACAGTTAACAGGTTGGATCTACAGAAGTGACTGAAATCTGCAGCCCTTTTTCTGCACAGAGGGGCTGTTGCACACATAGCTGTTTACCTGCATGAATGTATGTTTTCTTGAGCAGTTCAAACTTCAAGCTCGGAAAACAGATGCCTGTTTGGGTCTCTGTAAGCCATCAGTGGATTAAATCCAGCTCACATCATTGTGCTTCAGCCAGGCAACTGTGAATGCAGCTTCCACCTGTCTTTCTTCTAGCTGGCAGCTATTAGACATCAATACTACACTTCACACGTGGGAATCCTCACAGCCTTGCCTTTTTCCTAGACTATACAAAGATGACTTAAGCTGCCAGTGACTGTCAAAGGCTACTCACTGCATTGCAGCAAACAGAGCCCGTCACTGGGGCTGGATATAGGATGATACAGGGCTCTGGGCTTCTCATTCTCAGCTCCTGAAGGCTGCGGGGGTGCAGGAAACTCTTTTGGACCTGTGAGTTTATTACCAGGCTGACAATTTACGCTTTTGAACCCTAAATTATTCTATCTGTGATCTTGAGCAAACGACAATTAATTTTCTATCAGGAGAAAGATATTACAGGCTCTAGATTACAAAACATCCCCCTAATTGGACGTTGTATAGTAATTGTAGAATTGTCTGTAATACAGCTCTTTTGGTTCTGTCACTGTGAGCTAACAGGCTCACTGAAGTCCAGTGGCGTCTGATCAAATGTCATCAACTCTTTGATGATCAATTCTTACTCAGATGAGAGAGTCAGGAATCTTCCAGGGTATGTTTCACAGCCATACCAACTATTTATCACTGGCTTTGGGTTGAAGTTGCATCAGACTGGGACTTGGAAGGCAGTTGAAGACTGACCTAGTATGGATTCATGCTTATGTGTTGGTGACACTTGGGATATAACAGCCGCTGCCTGTGGGGCACTGGCAGATACGCTCAGGGAAGGAGCCGGCAGTTGATGCCGCGTGCAGAGTTGTTGGTTGTAGGTATGGGATGAGCAATTCTGTGAAGGGGGTGTTTAACCTGCTTTTGGTGAACTATTTTGTAGAGACAAACAGGTTTTTGGAGGAATAACGAACACACAGGTACTCTCATATGAGCATTGTAGGAGCCTACCTCTGGGAACAGGGCTTTCTATCATGAAATTTGGCCGTGTTACAACAGTAGTGGTTTTTTAATGTCTAAGTGTTTTAAAGGCTGACACAGTGGAAAGCTCTGAGGTACACAGCACAAGGCACTTGGCTGTTTCATTCATTAGCATTGCTAAAAAGCTATAGAAACTAGAAATCGTGTTGTAAGTGGTGTGTCTGACACATAGAATCATTGAATCAACTGGGTTGGAAGAGACCTTTAACACATCAAGTCCAAACAGTACCCCAGGACTGCCAGAACCACTTGGCTGTTTAGAGGAAGACTGGGAGGAAGAGGGAGAAGAGTTATGCTATACTCCGTGTTTTTAGGCTCAATAAACATTGAAGTTGTACTTAGATTCAGGATCAGATTAGAGTCCCACTTCTGTTAGCAGTAAGCCAAAGGCTGTAGTCGTTCATACACAAAGATTAGAATGTGGGTGTATATAAAGCACTTCTGGCAAACTCTTGTTTTATGCTGCAGTCACACTGTTTCTAGCAGGCTCACTGGTCAATGAGAGCAGCTTTATTTCCATGTCAAAAGACTTTGCTTTAGATGGTGTCTCTCAAAATTGTTTCTCTACTATACTGAGTTCAAGCCAATCCCAGAATATAAAATAAGGGCTGAAGTACCATGACTGGGGTCTGTTTGACGTCAGACCTGGGTCTATATTTCATGTACCAAGTGATGTGATTACTTAGTCTCATTTCTGTGGTGCTCCAGAATCATCAAATCCTCCAGTCTTGGGAATGATGGTGTGATTCTGTACAATCTTGAAGACAGTGGCTGAAGAACCACACAGATGAGGAACGCCTGGTTGGAAAGGAGAAGAGCATTGCAGGGCAATAGCAATAAGGAATAAGTGCTGCAATACTCAGTGGAGGTGCCGAGTTCTGTAGTTTATTGAGCAGAGTCTTAGTTCACGGGGTTGAAAGAAGTTACAAGCTCCCAAATGGCATTACAACTTGTTCTGTGTCCTTTTGCTTTAATGTCAGAGCTCTGTTTACCCAAATCTTCTCTGCAGAAACTAAATCAGCAATACCATGAAACAGGAATACCTTAACTGAGGTGGCAATAGCACTGGTCTGCAGTGAGCCATAGAGGAACTGGTGTCCATCTGCTCGAAGGGGTTCTCCCTGCATCTGGATATTTCTGTGCCTTATACTTGCTAAAGGTGACTTGGTAACTGGAAGTCACTGAGGCTTGGGATGGTTTGTGGTGCCTGTACAGAAGAATGTTTTGCAAGGGAACAGTTCAGAGCATACCAGATTTTGAAGTTTTTATTTGCTTTTTCAGTTTCTTTCATGATAATCTCCTCCCTCTTCCTAAATATACAGAAATGAACTGCACAAGGTTTTCATTCTAATTCAACAAATCACATTGACCTACTTTGTTATAGCAGTTCTCTGCAGGCAGAATCTAGAACATGCTTGTAGCAGCAGTCTCGCCTCTTACTACAGAACACAGCTAATATGTCCTTTGATTGTTTTGTTTTGCCTGTGGCTGTACCACAGAACTTGTGGTCCCTGGTTGTTCTTCAGCTTTATTCTGCTGTACTCATGTTGGCCAAACTGGCAATGGACTTCCCAGTTCCTCACCCCAGCTCAAGGACTGCTGGGTTCTTCAGGCAGCACGTGCAGCACAGTTATGACCTGGAATATTCTGCTGTATTTCAACTGCTGAGGCAGTTTCAGTGGTTGAGGAGACTCCACTCATGATACCTGCTCCCAGCCCTACACCGATGCAATTATCTCCGCCCGCAGCCGGGACACAGATACGGGTTTTTCACGGGTGCAGATGCAGCCTCAGCGCTGTCAGCTCTGCGCCTTCAGCCGTGAGACTGCAGCGTGCAAACGGGCTGTGGGAGTGCCAGCGGCCCTGGTGCTGCTGCGTGTCCGGGGTAGCCACAGATGACAGCGAGCCCTCTGCAATAACGCGTGGTTCCAGCCATCAGTAGTAAATGATGTACCAATAAAACTTGATGACGTGTATTTTATGTGAAAAAAAAAAAAATAATGTAAGAATTGTACATGGTATTAGCAGCTTTGTGTATAAAATGGCATTTTGGCAATCAGAGTCTAATATATTTAAAACTTTTTTTTAAAAAAAGATATTTGATATTGTATGGAATTGACACTATTGCTACTGTATGAAGATAGTTTCTTAACATGTTGAAGCAATGCATAAAATCTTAAACTTGATGTAAAACTCATGCCAAAAGGGTATATCTGACAGTATTAGCACCTGACTCCATGTCTTTAACAGGTTGATTTTTTTAATTTAAAAATAATATTAAATTTGTTTTAATAATACAAAAATGCCACCGAGTTTTATTTCATGGGTTTACATCTGGGGACTCTGCTTAAATGTCAGCTCCAGGAGCAGCCTGGAAGAATAAACCCAGGCAGGGGTAGGTGGAACTTTCAGTTTTCACCCGGTAGCAGCAGCGTGCGATGGGGACGAGCAGCGCTGACGGCACCGGGGCTGCCCGTACCGGCTCTCATCGCCCGTTCGCCAGCGCGCTCCTAACGGCTGCTCCTCGGGGGTGTTTTCTGCCGGAGACAGAGGCTCCGCAGGACGCGGTGCGTGAAGGGAACCGGGCCCCGCCGCGGCTCCGCGGGCGCGCCCCGAACCGGGCGTTGCCGGGGCCGGGGGAAACAGCCCGCGGGCCCCGCCGCTTCCCGCGGGCCCGGCTCCGCCGCAGCCAATCGGGGCGCGGGGCGCGGCGCCGTTTGGATTCAAACCCGCTCTAAAGCGGCGGTGGGAGCGGAGCGGAGCCGGCCCGCGCCCCGCGCCATGGCGAACGGGTCGCAGTGGCTGGAGGAGGGCTCCGGGCGCTGGCCGCCGCGGCCGCCCGGGCCGTACAGCGAGGCGCAGCGGCTGGCGCTGGAGGAGCTGGTGGCGGGCGGCCCCGAGGCGCTGCGCGCCTTCCTGCGGCGGGAGCGGCTGCCGCCGTTCCTCTCGGAGCCCGAGGTGCGGGCGATCGCGCGGGGCGCGCTGCCGCCCAACGCGGCCCCGGAGCCGGCGGCGGAGCCCTCGGCCGGCGCCTCCCTCGACGCCTCGTCGCTCACCTACTTCCCCGAGCGCTCGGACCTGGAGCCGCCGGCGCTGGAGCTGGGCTGGCCGGGCTTCGCCGCCGGCGCCTTCCGCGGGCTCACGCGGGTCGAGGCGCACTTCCAGCCCGGCTGCGGGGACGGCATCTACGGCTGCAAGGAGGCGGTGCGGCGCCAGATCCGCTCCGCGCGGCAGGTCAGTGCGGCCGCGGCGGGGCGGCTGCGGGCTCGGCTGCGCCCGGGGCCCTGCTCCAGCGGGGCTGCGACCCGGGACGGGATCGGCGACGGCGCCGACGGGCGTCCCCTTCGGGTGGCGCTCGGCGGGGCCGAGCGGCTTTAAAACCCCCGTCGGGCAAAGAACGCCTCGTTGGAGCAGCTCTGCTCTGGAGCCAGGCTGAGAGAGCTGGGCTGGGGCAGCCTGGACAAGAGAAGGCTCCTGAAGGGG
>JBCJKH010014617.1:20999-43347 GCA_039877255.1 Loriculus beryllinus | reverse complement strand
ATTGGTCAGGCAGGATTTCCCCTTAGTGAAGCCATGCTGGCTGTCACCAAGCACCTCATTGGTTTTCATATGCCTTATTATGCCTTCCAGGAGAATCTGCTCCAAGATTTTGCCAGTCACAGAGGTGAGACTGACTGGTCTGTAGCTCCCTGGATAGTCCTTTTTCCCCTTCTTGAAAATGGGGGTTATATTTCACCTTTTCCAGTCATCGGGAACTTCACCTGTCTGCCATGATTTTTTAAATATGATGGCCAGTGGCTTAGCAATTTCATTCACCAGCTCCTTCAGAACCCACAGATGGATTTCATCAGGTCCCATGGACCTGTGCACGTTGAGGTTCGTAAGACGGTCTCGAACCAGATCTTCTCCTATAGTGGGTCCAAGGTCTTCTTTCTCACAATCCCTGCATCTGCCTTCCAAGACTTGGGGGGTGCTGTCCCTGGCAAGAGTGTGAATAGGTCTTTGCACTTCACCCATTTATATGAGGCCAGGTGCCATGTATTCATGTATGTATTTGTGATATAAATATTTGTTTTTCAGAAATGGACACAACTTTCTGGAGAGTAAGATCAGACTGTTCACCTGAGCTGGCAATCTGCAAGCAGCTTTGATCTCTGAAAAGTTCAGTGCTTCGTGGGGAAGCTCCCCTCCCTTCAACAAGCCAACCATTTCTCATGGGCAACATTTGTCCCTGAAGTATAAGAAAGATCCCTCCAAAGAGATAACCTAATTCACAGCAAATGAATGACAAGAATAAAAACAGTAATTGTTCATTTGGCTCCTCAATAGGGCAGACCATGCTAAAGAAAAGGATTTCTGTCTACTTTTGGGTTTTTTTTGTTTCTCTTTTTAGCTGTCACTTTTGGGGAAAAAGAAAAAAACCACCCTGTCTGATTCTTGCATTTCAATCCAAGCCATCATTCCACCTGCAGCAGGAGTATAAGACTCTTTACCTGATGGATAAAGAATTCCTTCTGGATGATTGTTTTAATTCATGTTGGATGGTCTTCTCTGAATGATTTTCAGACGAACCATGACCAAAAGTGAAACTACTCTTCAAGAAGATATTTTATCCTCTATTTCCTAAAATATCTTTTATCCTGTTTAAAATTTCTGCATTTATTTACAAAATCCTTTTCAGTAAGTGACAGAATGGACTATGAAAACACACATACAAATACAGATACAAAGTGGTGCAATGTTAAGAAATTTTAAAACCCTAAGAAAAATGCAGATTGGAAAGATGTGCTGAGAAAGAAGCAGAACAAAAGCATTACATGGAATTCCGAGTAATAAAATGGAGAGACTCTGGTGCATATCCAATTTTGGATGGCATACAGTCACAGAGGGTAAATACTGGCTACATCTCAGTCAGTGGCACGACTCCCATTAACGTCAATGGGTCATGATTTCATCCGCAGTGAACGAAAGAGACTGCCAGCTCTTCTGTGCTCCCAGGGAGAAGAGAGGGGCTGCACCACATTCTGCCTAGTGCATCTGAGTGGGACTCAGCTCTGACATAGAAGATAAGTCCAACCTCTGAAACTTTTCTCAGGACACTTCATTTGGTTTTGATTGATGTGGAAATCTGTGCTGTTATACAGAGTTTCCAAAGCTTGTATGTGTTGCCAGCTAACCACAGAAGCAGTGGCTTCCAGCACTCCCTGTGACATTTAGGAGGAGAGTCAGGCCAGCTCTGCATGGTTTTCAAAATCCCAGTCTTCACATAAAAGTTGTTTTTGGGGAAGCAGAGGAACACTTGAGTGCTGCAAGCACAACTAGTTTCTCAGGAAGTTGTTCTGCTCTCTGCATTTGGCCAAGGCAGAAAACTTAAATTATGATCTCCAACACAGGCACACAAAAACTTCACTGGTTCAGAGAAAATAGAAAACCCATGCCTGTACTTCAGATATTAAGCCAAACTTTTCGTCCTGTTTCTAAATCGAACATAATTTTATTTCATAGCTGCTTTTTTTACGCTTTTATGTTTTCCTCCTGGAACGTGCACTTCTCTGCGAATAGAGCGGTCTGCTCCTGCGTAAGGCCAAGTGTGCTGTATGACCCACGGTTTCTCTTCAGTGTTGACATAATTAATCCTATTCCATCTCTGGGATGTTAAAATATGATTCAAGAACCAGGGGCTCTTCCTGAGATAATAAGGGACCTGTATGTTCAGGGAGGTCTCAGAGAAAAGAGGCTGTCTCAGCTTAGGGACAAAGTTTAAGAATGAAATTTTGGGAGAAAGCTTAGGAACGAGATTTTGCACTGAGCAGCCCTGGGGCTCCGCACAGATATTCGCAGTACATGGGGCAGTAAGGATGCTGATCTGGGCCCAGTGGCAACACACATAGGAGGGGCTTGGAGTTATATTTCACTGAATAACACAGGGGCAAAGAATTTTGTGATATTGGGCACAAGTGAGACTTTGATTCAAATGTAGTGGTAAATCTCATTCCCTTGGAAGGGTGGAATTGCAGAAACACATTTTAACAACCCTTGACATATAAATCCTTCAGAGATGTACAGGTTTTCTTTCTCTTTAAACCCTCTGTCTGGTTCAAAAGGTCTCAAAATCATACTGCAAACCTGCATACCTACCAACCAGATATGTGATAATGTCAACATGGGATCAGCTCCAGCAAAGCCAGCTGTTGTAATGCTTTTCAGCTGATCTTAAACAGTTTCTACTTATCAGTTTCTGCCATACTCTTGTAATTTTCTATATGCAGGTAGGCACCCATTTATTCATGTAGCAGTTGGAATATACTATAGTTCAACTTAATGGTATTTGATAAGGCTTGAAAGAGTCATAGGAATGCTGTACTTTTATGCCATGAATTCTGCATACCATTACAGCAAAGAATCAGAGAAAAGTAGCTTGGAGAATTCTGCTTATGCTGTTGGCAGAACGCAAACCCATGATTAATCTAGTCTAACATTTTCTTTTACACAATACAGGGTGAAGGAAAAGTCAGCCTTCTGCTGCCATTGCTGTCATATGCAGTGGGAAGGATAGAGGTAGCAGCTACTGTTTTGGGAGTTTTGTTTTGTGTTTGTTTGCCATGTAAGTGAAGTATTAATCTCCACAGCTTGGGTCCCACTGGCGTACTCCACCAACTCAAAGGCTGGCATCAGGATAGAGTCACAGCTCAATATCAATCTGGCATCAATTGGCACTTTCCTTCCTGTCCTAACCACAGCTGTTAGCCATCCCCAGTTGGTAAATGGCTTGTGATGAAAGTGCAAGGAGGACAATTAATGAACAGTGTGAGGGCTGAAGGCTCAGACATGGGTCCAAAGAGCAGAGGGAACAGTCAAGCACCATATCCCTGAACTGCATCTGTTGATCCAAGAAGAGAACTGGGAGCGCATGACTGCTGGGATCACTGACAACATTGGTGCTGGCCATGAGAAGGTCCTAGGAGGAGCTGTAAGAGTAAGCCAAGGCAGGTGCCATTTGGGTATACATACACGTTAACATGGTCTCACCCTGCCCACAGACAGGGCATGGGCCCATAAAATACATCAACATGTCTGTGTCCACTGCTCCATGAAGGGTTTTCCAGCTAAGAGGGAAGTGGGGTCTGGCACACCGGGGCTCTTCACTACCTGTGGGTGGTAAGAAGTCTCAAAACAAAGACAGGGCATGGTACAAGAGATTCCTGAGAGCAGGATTAAAGATGCAGGTTTGTGTCGTACCTGATGTGTGAGATTTGTGGCATTGATGCTTTGGGGGAAAAAACAAACCAAAAACTTCAAAAAAAAAACCCAAACAACTGGCTGAGGAAATTTCTTTAAAAACAAAGACATAAACACCAAAGTCCTTGCTTCAATCATAAAATGGACAGGTGTGCTCATCAGTGAACCATTACAAACTAAAAAGAGATTGGATTTACTCTGTCTAACTTTAATATCTGTGACCTTTCAAACTCAGCTGGCTAGCATAGCCCACTGGAACTGACTTAGAAGTCTTTCAAAGAAAGGATGAAGGTACAAATAGTATCATATGGCACGCAGAAGGATTTACCACTATTCTCAGTGTGCTTTTCTCAAAGGCAAACATCCTTGTTTAAAATATATGAAGGCTTAGTGGTTGAATTATAGCAAGAGGGTACTGGTTTGAGTTTACATCAATTTGGCAATAGTACAATTCCATTAATTTCCATAAAATAAATCTTGCTGGAGAAATGTACTGATATGAGGTGATGTTTTATATATTGCTTTAGTAGGTGTAGAAGTTAAGAACATTTTCACAGGTATATTTTCAGAAAACCTATCCTGGAAAGATAAAAATGAGTAGGATCAGTTGTACCTGGCTGAATTATTTATAGCCAGAATAGTTATGTTTGGAATTATTATTGGTATAAATTCACTACATTATCTTGAGAAGAAAAATGTGTCTTACAGGTCATCCACATCTAGAATGTAAATCAGATTGGAGCTTTGTTCCCTTTCCTATAACAAAATCACTGCATTGCCATGATCTGTGACTTATTAATCTCATCCAGATAGATCTAAATAGATACAGTTCCATTACTGTCTGTTTCTGTCATTTTTATAATTTCTCACTGATATTTAAAATATGCAGATTGATGTTAATCAGCACCATAGACAAGTCTATTAAAAAAGCTTTTATATAACTCTATTGAACATACGTAAAGATTCCTATGTTTCTGAATAAAACAATGATCTGTTTGCTATAAAGCTGATTAAGGATCCACTAAAACGGGAAACTGCTTAATTTATAACCCAAATTAATTCTGAGACATACTATGAAACAACAGAAATCTTTAAAACACAAGTTTTTAAATCATGGAGCAAGAGCTGGTTAAACATGGAACATTTGCTGTCATCTGCAAAGAGCAGACCATTCACCTAAAACCTGATCCAAAGCTTTCACTTTGGTTACTGCGGGTTCATACTATTGGTCCTTTTTCCTGCCATTCAATTACACAAAAAGTAGAAGATACAAATATATGTGAAACACACAACCTCTTTCATAACATTACTTTACTGAGGCAGTGCTACACAACCATGATCATGAAGGAAAGAGATGCAAGACTTTCCCCTTGCTTAAGTAGAGAATAACAAGGCATCAGAGCTGAAGACTCCTAGTAGAGTCAGCCCAGAGTTCACCAGCTAAAAGATTATATAGTCTAAATGAAAAATACAATTCAGAAGTTACTACTTGAATGAACTTGCTTTTATTGAAGGTAGCTTACAAACATGCCTTCAAGGAAAAATACCAATTCTGACATATAAGCTCTCAACACATAATGTCTATATATTTTACTGAACATTACTGTAGGAATGTTATTCACATTAAATTACTTCAGTTCTTCCAATTTTTATATGTGTTACCCAAAATTTCTGTGATTCAATTTTCTGCTTGATAGTTGTTTTATAAATGTCTTATCCTTCTATTTGAGCCTGATTTTTAAATACTGAGGTGACTGATCTTTATTAAAAATGTGTACATTAAAATCAGGGTCATATATGTTTCTGTTTCACAATTTTTATCAGCAACAGTTTTAATAACTAAAGGGCTGTGGGTGAGCTGGAACAGAATCATATTAAAATTTCCATTAATCAGTAATGACTGCTTTCAAAATAGTCAAATGCTCTACTGCATGAGGTTGCTACAAACTGAAACTGATGTAGAATGATTAAAGTGAGCATATTCCAACATAATTTTGGTTTACATTTGTTGATTTCCAAAACTTAACATGGTCTTTGTGAAAGATGCCAGGTTTTAATTGCTTTAAATTACAACCCTTTTTTTTAACAAGGAACTGAGCTCATTTCATACACTAAGCTACAAAGGAATGACCCCATATTTTGCTTACAGTCTTATAAATTTCTAATTTTAATTTTTTTTTTTTTAGGAAGATCAATCATAATGCTATAGGAATTTGTCGGAATAAACACAAATAACATCAGAGATCTTTTTACACATTAAATGCTTGTGGTAGGAAAATTTTGGAGAAAAAAAAGAAAAAACAACAAAACAACAACAAAAAACAGAAAGAAGATAAGCTTTCCTGTTCAGTGCAGAGAAGCAGTGTTGCAAGAACTGCTTTCTTTAAAGTGTTCTTTAGCTGCATATCTCTGAGGTAAATATTTGGTAAAACAAAGTCTCTTTTGCAAAATCTGGAAGCTTATTGTTGAAATCAGATATGAATTTTAGTCTTGCTTCTTGACAGAGGTAGAATTATGTTCTTTTCTGCAAGACAGGAATTTTACTGCCTTGAGCTTTCAAGCCCTTTCTTTTGAGAATAATAAATTCCTTGTTAATGCTTTGAAAATACATCTTTGGTTATCAGGTAGAGTAATCTCACCAAACAATAACACTTTGCTACTAGAAGGATATAAATGATTGAAGACCAAGTCCAGTGATTGTGTATTTTACATGTACAGTTAAAATACATGCTATTCAAGCATATATTCCCAGGGAAATCTTTAATTTCTCTTAAAATACTTATTTGAGCCTCTACATTTTTAAAACTAGGCATGCTATCTCTCTACGGCGGATTAATGCATTCTGTGGCTCTGATCAAAAATGGGACATTTGAGTCTAAAATTTAAATTAAGCAAGAATGTGGTGCCTTGGTCCATGTGGGTAATTTACAGCCCTCTCTTTCCCAGCTAGGTCTGCAGAGGTATGAGAAGCTCTAGTCAGGGCTGTGCCTCGGGAGAGCTAAGCAGACTGTACCTAAGTGCTCCCTGTGGCTTGGAACTCACAACCAAAGATGCTTCACATCAAAGCTAAACCTTGAAGAAAATGGTCCTTCTCTGCTGAGTGCGCTTATCAGCATTACAAGAACATGCTTAAATTCTCCCTGCCAGGGACCGACGCAATCATTAAAAATGGGTGGCAACACTTCTACAACTGAGAGGTAAGGTGCCATGACCACAAAAGTCCCCTATTCCAAGGTTACTGTATTTTCATGGAAAGTATTTACCTAAATATCTGTTGTCCTAGAAAAGTATCCTGGCCACTGGAGTATCATCATAAAGATGATAACAACATCAAGTCTCCCCTTTTCATTTGAGTGAAGTCTTCATCACCAAACAGATGACTCTACTGGAACAACGGCCCCAGGAACTTGGAGTCCTTACCATTGAAGGTTTTCAAGATGCAGCTGCATAGGGTGCTAGATAGTCTTATCTAGGCTTCCTTTCCCACAAAATGTGGGACAAGATGATCTTTCAAGGTCCTTTTCAATCTGGGCTATTCTATGATTCTGTGAACGGTCTCATTTCTGTTAGGTACCAGACTCAGGATTGCAAATCCTTACCTAAGTACACCAAAAAGTACACTCCTATTAATTAGCTTAAGCAGTTTACTGCCTGTAATGAATCTCCCAGTTAGGGGATATCCAGGAGATGGAATGCAGTTCTGTCTGAGCTGTAGTCCAACATCCAAAAAGATCCTTAATCTTCGATGTGTGACTGCTGGTGAGGCACAACTTACTGTGCCCATGTATATCGAAAAGTAATCATAAGACATACACTTTTATAACCTAAGCTTCATATCATTACCTGTCATCCTTTCAACACATTTTTAGTTGACACTGTGTCCTCAGCCTTCTTTTTGCAGGGCCCTCTCTCTGCTTTGAGAGCCAGGTTCCTATATCTAGCTGTGTTCAAATCAGGCATGTGAGCCAGACGACTCTGCAGAAAAATCTACACCTACAGCCTATAACCAATCACAATATTTCATCAGAAATTACATCATATGTTTTAAAAAGACCAGAGGAATCTGTGGGGGGAGGGAAGGGGCCTGTGGGCAGGACTGGGGGGGATCACTGCTGTTTGCTCTTATTTGTTCTCTTTCCATTCTTTCAGCTTTAATGGAAGGACCCTGGTCCAGCTTCCATAGTTAGCAAGCCAAGCATGCTGATTACCCTATAGCTGTGCAGAAGATAACAGTTACACTTTTGACATTTTGGCACTAAAGTATTATCTTGGACTATGCAAGCAAGGTCATCTTAAAGGCAGGCATTTTGCTTGACCATTTAGCTAAGCTGAGGCCTGTCTTCATAAGACTTTTTCATCTGCTCAAAAGATCAGTTAGGCTGCAAATGAAGAAGTATTTATAACTGAAATGCCCAAGGCTGGACCTAATTTAAGTGAACTTTAAGCTGAAATGAAAACCATTCAGAGTTCTGATTTCAGCTGATAAAATCAGGTTTTAACTATTAATTTCCATCATAAATACTCAGATAATTTCTATTTTAGAGGTGCAGATATGGACTCAGGGTGACTCTCATGACTGTTCTTAAATAGCTGTCTAGAAAGCCAGCTCCCCATAAAATGCCAGCATACTAAAAAGGAAGGAATTGCTCAAGACTTTCAGAATAAAACCTTGGAAATATCAACCAAGCTCAAATTCATTCCATGTCCTGAACTCCTGGAATCTAAGAGCATACAAAAATGAGCATAACATTTCTGAGGTGAACCCTCTGCTAAATGCTTCCCAAACATTTCTCCACTGGAAAATATCTGCAGTAAGCAGAAGCAAATGGAGAAAAGCAAAGGGGATTTGAATATCCAAGTCCTTTAGGCATCTTTGGATATCTTAACTGTGATAAAAAAAATTTTCACAACAAATAGGTCCTATAAAATAAATACCATGTATGTTTGCATGTGCAAAATGTAATGAAGTGAACCAACGCTAATTGCAATATTTCCCTTTTCCTGGTTAGATTTTATTCTAGTTAAAGGAAACACAGATTAGGTGTGCCACGATACATAGCTTTCAACTAAATAAAATACACTGAATTAAAATATAATAGACTTTTTGCTTTAGTATGGTGGGTTTCTAAGCAAAAGTATTAACAAGCATATAACTATTTTTTATCAAGAGATACAAGTGTCAAATTCCAAATCCACAACTTTTGAAGAAATTCTTAACCAGGGGCCTCTCCAGTCCAGGCAGCACTTAGAGAACTTGGACCTTTGGTGCATGACTGTAGTAATTGTCTTCCATATCATCAGGTTATTTAAAATGACTTGCAGTATTCAGGAATGGTAACTCAGATCTTTCGATCTTTCTGCTCTCTACTTTGTCTGACTACCCATAAAAAGTGAACATTTTGATCTTTAAGGCAGTAAGTGAAACCAGACGATTATTTATTAACAGCATCCAGCTGGGGAACACTTTGATGGCAGAAAGTAAACCTTTTTCAATATACACATGGCAAAATCCTTTTCACATTAATTGAGATTGACTGCTCTTCTCTAAGGCTCCCCTACATCATGGCAGTAAAACACACTTTTCATTTAACAGCTCGACATGCCAACGTGTCTCTAAACGCACCAACAAATTCACAACACACACAACACAGTTCTCATCTAAGTCACGCAAGTCTGACTCAATCCTAAACTGAAATCTTTTTGCTGTTGAGGCGTGTGAAGAGCTAAGCTGTTGCAAGAATCCATTCCTCCACAGGTCTGCACCACTGGGGAAAGCCAGGAACCACAAATGCTGTCCTCTAATGGGTTTTGTCAAGTGTCACACAACTGTCATCCTCCTAACAACTGCAGGCAGGTTGGCCACATACATGTGACTTGTGATAAGACCATAGCCTCTGTATTTCACTGATAAATGTACTGTGGGAATAGATATTGAATTGCAAAGGATGATAAATGCATGCATGGTTTTTATATCAGTATGAATTTTACCACCAGCTTGCTGGCAGTGGTTTAGTTTCTGGCATCCAGGCCAACCAACACAGAAGAGCCCCCATCCAAATGCAAAGCTAGTTTCAGTAAACAGAAATCCCCTGTGGACTAGTGAATTGCACTGATTCATCCCAGTGCAACTTACTAGTATAAATGTAGCCTATAGGAGACAGATTGAATCATTTCATTGAACATGCATTATAAGAGACCTTACCAACACCCCAGATGTCCATCAGGACAAAGTGTAGCCAAACAAAGCTTATTCAGATTCAGCTATGAACATGGTTGCCTTTCTATGAGATGGTTGAAAGATTTTATTGCAACTGCTCTGCAGACGTGCAGACTGGTAATTGAATGCTCAGGGAGACTGCAAATAAGAAAGAAACCTTTCCTTCAGCTCGTGCATAGCTACTAAATTCAGCTAGAGAGAGAAATATCCCTTTGGATTCAATAGCTGCTCTCCTACTTCATTGCTGTTGACTTATTTGCACTTGGACCTCAAGATCTTCTTTTCCTGATGCTGAGCTTACAGAAATATCTTTGCTTCATGTGCACAACACGAAAGGCATCCCATTGCACAGATGGTTTCCCACATTTTTCAACATACGTGTGCATACACCAAACCCCAGTCTCAGTTCTTCAGCCTTCCTTCCCCACAAACCTTTATGCCTTTGCCAAGACATTGGACATTCCTAAGAGAATATAGATCCCATTCAACTAAATTAAAAAAAACCTCAACACATACAAATCAACTACAAATGTTCAGGATAGCAAAACAAGCCAAAATGTGCTCTTCCAATTTCTAATTTATTTTCTATATTTAAAAAATTCATTGAACATTTGCAGTCGATTTGTAATATTATGACTTCCTTTACTGTATAGTTTTGTTTGTCTTATAGTTAACCATTGTTATCCATTGTTGTCTCCTGCTGCTTATTCTTTTATCCAGATTCAGAACAGACATTGAATACTGCCTCACTATTTTAAGATAGGGTTTATTATGATAGCTGCCACGGATATGCTCTGCTATATGCTGATCTGTTTTAAGGAGAGATCAAAATTTGGCAAAATAAATGAGATAATTCCTGTCTTTGTTTAAAGCGATCTAACCCTCAAAGCACATTCCTATTACAAGTACACACATTTACACATTTTTATGCTTGACCTCACTGTAATTGTGTGGAGGAGTCCAGCCTTTCAGTCAGATAATGAATGTAACACATGATAGAGCACTGTAGTATAATGTTTTTTCTGGCATGAGCTTAGGATGACTGCACTCATGAGGCCATATTATTAAGCAGAAGAAATCAAAATAAGCAATCTAACTCATAACTACAGAGATACTGAAGTTAATTTAAAGTTTAGCAATTATCTATATAAAATTCGTATTTTTGTATATAAAAAGAATATGTAGGATATACATAGGATATATATGTATATATGATAAGATATATTTATGTATCATGTAAAGGCTATAAAGCTCCATGGACCTGATTCTGTTCTATGACTAGTCATCACAACATGATACATTTCACCTGTACATTGTCATTTTGACCTTGACCCTTTGCATTCCATTGCATCTCACATGTGACCAGCTCTGTCCTGCCACAAGTGGCAGGTTTGAAATATCTGGGCTCAAATTTGATTTTTAAGGCTATAATGCTTTCAGCACCATTGATTCAAGCCCATGCAATTGCAACTGATTGCAGAATTTTAGCCCAGGGATGCAAGATGAAAACTAACATTCATTGGTAAAAGTAACAATCTGAGGGGTCAGCAGTGAGGACAGCAGAGAGAAATGTGTGTGAGAATTGACAGTGAGGCAGCAAATAAATGAAGATAAGCCAGAAAATACTCAAAGGCTATGCTGACAGTGTCTTAAAGTTCAAAGTTCCAAAAATGAACATCTTTTTGCATCCAGTTTGCCAGCAGGAAAGCATCCATCCTCCATCTGCCCACCCTTCATCACATCTCAGACCCTGCTGTGAAGGAGCCTGGCCAAGCTAATTGCCAGATGTTGACTCACAGTAACATGGGATGCTTGACAGAAGACTTGGGGAGACAAGAATAGCCACTTGCAGATTTAGGTGTGCAGCAGCGTCTATTAAAAGTCATTTCCAGCACACAAGGTTTGTCCAATATCGGTGTCTGAAAGCAGCGGGACTCAATCACAAACTTTAAGACAATATAGGTAGATTTTTAGGGAGCAGCTCATAAGATATGATACAAGTTTATGATAGAGTCATAAACATCATTCTTACAAGTTGATTCTCTAAACAGTGCACTCAATAGATGCTTTTTCTACAGCAAGCTGCATTCCACATAGCTTATGCCATATATGATCCTCTAATAACCTGAAAAGCAAGACTCTGATGACTGCATGCAGCTATAACAGAGTCCTTCAGGTAAATTATACAGATAATTTTGTAACGGATTGCAAATATGAAGGCATTATTCTTGGGTGAGGAATATTTTCATTTTTACTGTCATGATCTCAATATTCATTAATTTCCACAAAAAAGAGACTGCTTTCCAGTACTACAATATATACACAGACTTCTTATTGTGTTTATATGCAGGACTGCTAAGCTGTAGATACCCCACGGTACATACTCCTTACCCAGTAGCTGATACCAAGTCTCACAAAGTACTGAAGCACAGAAGTATCTGAAAATCCCTACTGATTTCACCAAGGGTCCTCTTAAGGTAAATAGTTCCTCCACATAAATCTGCTTAATAGCTCTGTGCTTCATCCTACAGAGATCTTTAGTATCTTTGCAGATGAAAAATATTTGCTGTGAGACATCAGCAGTTATGCTTCTGGGGAAAAAAAACCAAAAAACAAAAAACCAAAAAACCAAAACACAAACAAAAAAACACAACACAAAAATAACAAACAACAACAACAACAAAAAACCCCACACCAAACCAACAACAAACAAAAAAACCCCATCTTGGTCAGCTATTCCTCACAGGAAACAAACCCCAAAATTTACTCTTTTAAAGTAAAACAAAGCTGAACAAACAACCCTTTCTCAAGGACACCTTTCCTCCGCAGTTATTTTTACTGGGAACTATTTCCTGGCTCTTTCTTAGAATCAGACAAGGTCTAAAGATGAATTTAAAAGCAATCTCTTTCTTGAAAAGACTAACAGCAGCAAGTACACCTTCAAGCTTAACTGCTTGTGATGATAGTAGAGATGGTTTTCTTCTTTCTTTCCAAGATGTTCCATGACAGGCTGAAAGATGGAAATCTTACCTCACATCCAGTCCTGGGCATTAAACAAGTATTGGCCCACTGTCATAAAAGAGCTCCTAAGCAAGTTTGTGTTCTGAGACTTAATTTCCAGCACCCAGAGTCTTGAATACCTCTATGGCAGCCTCAAAAGAAACATACAGTATACCACCTGACAGTTTCATTGTCATAGTTTGCTTTCTTCCATACATTTCACTATATACATCTACTTTCAGCTAGAAGAACCAGACAGGTTTCTATAGCAGTTGTTGGCCAATGAACATTCTATATGCTGTAGCAGAAGGCTTCATGAAAATACATGGCGGCCATCAGAGCAGGTGAACAGGCTCAGTGGAAATACTGGGAATCTCCAAAGTTGGGAGGGGAAACGAAACCCAAACCCAAAAAAAACCAAGAAAGATTTTTTGCAACATTGAGAAAAAGTAAAATAAAATACAGAAAACTCAGAACTGGGGCTGTGTTGTGAGTGCCGAAAGACACCATCGTGATTTTCTTTGCTGAACAGTCACTTTTCAAAGTTCAGTACTGCCTAACTGGGTATTTTTGGAGTGGTCTTAATCTCCCTTTTCCCACAGAGCTATAAGAACATGGCTGAAGCATACTTCTGGAGCATTCTGCACTTGTCCTGAGTGTTTTAGACTTACCCATGGAAACAGTTGATGCACATTAAATGACTCAATTCATTTAATGAACCACAGGTCTGCTCTATTTTACTTCTAAAATTGGTAAATTTAATCTAAATCTCTTTTATGTTACCATGAACCTCTTTCTTTGTACTTTCTTTGTACTTGATTTCTTTGTACTTTCCCATCATTGGGGATCAGGAAAGTATTTCTGTTTTTAAAATATCAGTGTGGGCTCTTGCTATTTTTTGCTTCCCTCTTAATCATGGGAACAGATCACCACAGACATTCACAAGACTCTCTTTTCAGTCTAGGCATATCATAAGGTGGCAAATGATAGCCTTGCCCTCATTCCTGTATTTAAGTCTTCCTACCATTATATGCCAATAACAAACCTAAAGGTTGGGCTTGAGCTTTTACCCAGAAGTTACAGTTTCCATGACAACACTGTGTAAATCTCCCACATCTGATATATGAGACACTGCAAGCCCTTTGTATGCTGGCTGCAGCTCTTCTTGAGGTTATCGGTGCTGTGTGACTGCAGCATCTAAAGGCAAAGAAAGCAGAAACTTAGCAGATTTGGTTCTAGAAATCACTGATGAAAACGAAAAATTATAATTGCAGAATCGTAGGACATCAGAAGTGAGGTTTGGGGTTCATCTGGTCCAACCCCTTGCTCAAAGTTGGGCCTACTCCAAAGTTACAGAAGGTATGTATGTAAGGTAAGATGACCAGTGCCATCTCTGGTCAAGTTTTGAAGCTCTACAAAGGTAGAGGAGACTCCACAGTTTCTGTGGGCAACCTGTCCCCATATTCCAGAAAGGTCTTCATAGACAATTGGGAATTAAGTTTTACTTTCAGTGCAGACTTCTAAGATTTCTGTGAATATGAAGAACTTTCAATGGAAGAACCTGTGAAAAGCTCTTGCTCAGAAAGATCCTGCGAATAAAGTCAGTGGTAAAACTATCTAATTGCAACTGGATGGGGATCTCTTTCCTGAATTCCACTTGCCAGTGATCTGCACCATGAGCCTGAACATCCCACTTGATCATTATTTTCCTTCCATACAAGGAGGTATGAAAAAAAGCCCACAAAACTAAAAAAAGAGTTTAAAAATATATTAATATTGGACATCCAGAAACTTCATGGACCAGGAATTAATAATAATTTCACTGAACAGCTAACATTCACCACACACAGAGGGAGACACTCGGTGAGCTGAGAATCTGGTCCAACAACAGTCTGCTCTGATACAGGAACTTTGAAGGGTTTAATTTTTTTCAAAGAAAGATTTGCATCTCCCTGGCACCATCACAGCTCAAAGGAGTTAGTCCAGTAACAGGAGTAGAAAGGCAGAAATAATCAACATTAAAAAATTCAAAAAAGCAAGCAGTGTGGGTATATATTGTGAAGATTTACACATCCAAACATCTGTATTTCAATCACGATAAGTATAGCAGCTATTACTTTATTTTTTTAATAAAGAAAAAATGTTGACAAGAAAAAATATACACATCTGCTAATAGTCATATAATTACCTAGAAAGTGAAGCTAAACATGCATTTTAAAGAATAATAATAAACCGAAACACTTTACCAAAGGTAGCTGTTGGATATTTGTTACTTGCAAAGAGTTTGGCTAAAACAGAAACTAATTCAGAGTTCCATGGCCTGTATTGGTGCAAAAATCCAATTAGAAAATCATAATGGTATTTTCTGATAATTACCAATCTATAAATCTAGGTTACCAAACATGATCACACTGTCAAGAAAGGTCATTAGTTTATTATGTAAATAATTAGTTTATTATGTAAACTAATAAACAGAATAATAGTAACTGTAACAATGAACTCCAAGTGAAGCCAATGTGTCCCTCCAAGACAGAAACCTTCAGCATGAGAGAGCTGTAAGTGGGAGCTGTGAGAGAAATGAAAGCTCTGCTCTGCTTTGCTTTGCTCTGCTCTGCCCTGGTGGGAGCAGGTCTCTATGTTTGGCTTCCAGTGCAGTCCACACCCACCACAATCAGGGCAGATAAAAAGAATTTGAATAAGGCAATTCATCTCATCTGTCTTCAATACCTGTTTTAGGATGGCCATCCACGAGCTATAGAAAGAACCTAGATGTCTGGCTTGGATCCAACATTTAAGTTTTAAGTGTCTTAAATCTCCTGACCAGTTGGAAAACACAGAACTAAAGTCAGAGGTAAACGCTGGTGCTAAACTGGGGAATAGACTCTCAAGACATGAACAAGAAACCTTTTCACTTGGCTATTTAAAACAGAATTGAATTATCGCAATATTATGCATTATAGGTGTATCTTGTCTTTGGCATGCTTCGATGGGTGGAGTAAGTCCTTTCCAGTGTGAATGTAAAGGTACAAAGTTATTAGGGCCATCTTCCAGTAGTTAGTCATTAGTCAAATGTTGCTACAGGAAGCTGGGGCAGAGATGGAAGAGGAAGGCTTATCTCTAAAACCTTTATCCTGGTTGAAGCTTGAACATAATAAGATGCTTCTGAGCTTTACCGGCAAAATATCTACATTGTTTTCACGTTGCTGTCAAGAAGTAGCACCGAAAGAACAAAGCCAGTGGACACAGGAGGAAAACAAAATGGAAATTTTGTTCCCATTCCAGAGTTTTTGATGTTGCAACTATGATCTATGGCTTCAAACAATCTTCTGGGCAGCAGCTACTAAGTAATGCCACATAAATTAATTTATACTCTTGGCAGATCAGCTTTCCCAAAAGGCTTCTGTTCTGTGTTTCTCCTTTCCTGGACAGGATGGAGTTTTAATAGTGTTATTTCTAGGGCAATTTAAATCATAGATATGGAAGTGAAAAAAATATTTGTTTTGCAAGAAAACCTTGATCTTTGTAGAAGAGATACCTTTTCAGAAGATACCTTTCAGTTCTAATGTGGTTTTTTTGGGTTTGGTTTTTTTTTTTTTTTTTCAGTTAGAAACAAACTTTAGGCAACTGATCCAGATCCAAGATACAGAGATGGATTACAAGCCCCTATGATCAGCATACTAACTTCCATTTCTTTAATCCCCAGCTCAATATTCATTGCTGAATCCAAAATAACAGGTTACCAGCAGAGTGGTAATGACTGCTTGTCCACCAATTGGGACAAGAAAATCATCACTCTCTGTGTTGACTAGGGTCTCAGAAAAAGCATCAACATTCCTCCCACTTGGATGGGACATAACTATTTGTTCAGATTCCTTTATAAACCGTTTTTTAACTCAGGAATAGTGTTTAAGCATTGGCAGAGGGAGCTGGAGTCAGGCAGATATAATGTCCTTCTCCACTTCCCCTGATGTTATGTGAGAACTTAGCCCAAGGGCAGACAGATGTGCATAGCCATGGGGCCATGACAGTAGCTGTGCTGCAAGAACACATATTATTACATTGATAAGTATTACCAATAATAATAATAATAAATAATAATAATAATAATAATAATAATAATAATAATAATAATAATAAAGGTGCTATTATTCCTCCACACATAGACTCTACCTTGAAGGCTTTTCCAGGAATTACTCAACATGAATACCAGCATCTGCTAGGTGATTGAAATCGGCCAAAAAAACAGTGAAACAAAATAATAGTAAAATATCTTAATTATCACTGAAAGGATTTATTTCCCAGAAATACTTCAGCCAATTCAGAAAAAAGTTTTTGCAAAGCTGAACTGTGAATGTTGTGATATACAAAATTTGTTTCTGGCTTCTCTGCCCAGATCAGTACTTCTTAATGCCCACAGAAATATGGATAAAGCCAACAGTAGTATTCTGGCTGGCCAGTGGTGGGCCGATGTAATGCTGAAAGGGTAGGAATCTTTCTAAGATGACCCCAAATGGATGTCCTTCTGTAGAGAAAAAACAAGGTGAAACAGGGAGGAGATAAATGTCCAGATATGGGAAAAGTTGCTTTGTTTTTGTTTTCATTTTCATAGGAATTCTTATTTTACCTTTCTCCTGAAATATAAACATTAAAGCATTTCAAGAATTTCTTGATTATATTTAAATATGACTGGATAAGCCAGATCCTTGAAGTAAAATGTTAAGTATTTAAATCTGGTTTGTATCCCCTGCTCTGAGAGTCATTATTTTGTCATGGTTCTTGCAAGGTAACACAAAAGATAGATAAAAATAATTGACAATGGTCAAATAACCCATTCAGAAACTTTCAAAGTTTCAACATGTGAGTCTCTGAACCATAAAAATAAGCATAGCTTTAAGCACAACCAGTTTTCTTAGCCTATAAAAAACGCATAAACTTGTTGCATAGGAAATGAGACATCATTTACAAGCAAAAACAGGACTAATGCCATTTATTGAACACCATTGTCTTCTAACATGAGTTTATTTTTTCATTATTAAGGGAAGAAGGAACCAATTTCATATGTAGCAGTGGTCTTATATCTATCACTTTAAGGTGAAAGGCAATATAATGTTTGTAGGGAAAGCAACTACAAGCAAGTTTTCAGACATCTGAAGAAGGCCATGTGTGCACAAAAAGGTTTGTTTTGTCCAGCTCCGTACAAAATATTACCATTCCCTTCAAACCTTATAATTTTGACATCAGATTTACTTTTAAGTGTCATAAACTAGAAAGTACACTTTTGTTTACCCAGAAAGTTAATCTGGACTAGGGCAGGACATGTAAAGTGAGTATAATAGCTACCATGTTCAAAATTAGACACAATTATTTCATATAACAGCATCTACACAGGAAGCTAATGAAAATAATTACTCAAGAGTAGTTATTTAAGAACAAATTTCTGTGCGTATAAATTCTGTAGCATAATCTTAAAAGAAGCTTCCCTAGTATGAAATATGATGGGAAATGGAATAAACATTGGACACAACTGCCATTTTAAACCAGACAAGTTAGGAAAAAAAAAAAAGGGAAAAAAACCCAAAGCTGTCCTTAATTCTAGCATCTGCTGTTTGGTGACGTTCTCTATCTTCCTACTTGGAACGCTCGCAAACTGTGATTTAGCAGGTTAGTTTAATATGTTAATATTTACATTTTCTTAGTTCAAATATTTTGACATTTCCATGACGAAGTTGTGATATCTGTTATTTTACGATGGAGTTATTTTTCTCTTGACACAAGTTTCCCGGTTACACTGAATTTAATGTAATTGTGGCAACTCTGATATGCAGCAAGAAGCTGGTTAATAAGAACAGCTACTTAACTCTCAGTTTGATCCCAAACACAATTTTTTATTAGAAAGTGAAACACGGGTTGTTTCCAGTGTTGTTTCCGTTTCATGAAAAACAGAGACATTTTACAGTAAAATGCAGTCTGCACCATTTTTGATTAAAAGGTTTTTCTGAATTCTCGGTAAAACATGTTTTTTGTTTATTAATGGTTCTACTAATGTGCCATTAGTAGGCAACTACTGTTAGGAAGCACTGGTAAACAAGGTGATTTATTCTTGGATTTTTGCTGCCAAGTTTTGGACATTTATGCTTCTAGTAGGAGGACAAGAAAAGATGTGCAAAGTTGCATTTATTCAATCCTTTCTAAGAGCACATTGTAAATCAAAGGGGAGAAACAAGCCATCCATAAAGAGACATCTGCATGAGGCAAGCAGGAAAAGGAAAGCTCTGGAAAGCTCTGCTAGCTCTGGAAAGGGATATTAATTAATTAATATTAATATTAATATTAACGCAGTGACCAACAGAAACACAGCACAACTTGAAAAAAATCCACATTCACCCCCAACCATGAGTTAAAATGAAGACCAGTTACTGTTTAATCCACATCTCCATCATAGAACCTTCTAGAATACATTTAGTAAAATAGTGTTTGTTTATTCTCTCTTTTTTTCACCTCTTCTCTCCTTTCTATCTACATTTACTGAATTCTCTGCTGGAGACATAGGATAATGTCTTCTGTCGTACAACTGGGGTGGTAAGTCCAAGGCCAGGAAGCATCCAGCAACTTTGCTGCCTGTGAACGGCATAACTCATTTTTATTATAGTGTGAAAAATCAGATTGTTAATGAAACAAGAGAGGAACCAAGGTTTCCAGTTTTGTTCCCTAAATCAAAACAAACCAGATGGCAAAGCTCTTCTAATAAATAAGAGAGTTCTCACTTTCACCTGACCTGCATTCCTTTTATGGAGACAAATGATAGTTACAGCAATAGACAGGATGCTGTGTGCGATGCTTCTCTCAAGAAATATTGTAATGCACGGGGTCATACTTCATGGAATTTCTTGGTAAAATATGGCTTTTTACTATCAGCAGTGTTTATTGTTGTAAAACAATAGTGCAAGTTGTTATATTGTTAGTATGGAGTATGCCAAGTCTCCAGCTTGGACTTGCACAATTTTATAATAAACACTAAGGAAAGAAATTACTTATTGTACCTCTGTACAAATTCTAATCCTTCCTTATTACCTCAAGACACCAGTATCAGTGCTGGCTTCATAGGCAGGCACACCAACACTCCCAGCATCACCTAACAGCCTGTGCTCAGTTTCTATTCCTGCTACTTATTCAGACATTAGAGCCTGAACAAACTCAGTATGTCAAACTAAAACATATTAGAAGGAATATATACTTTTTAGGGAACACGTTCACCTTCATCTGGAACCTTATCTTTTGAAGTTTTAGATAAACTTCACAATTGCTGCCTTATTATTACTAAACCCATGCATGAGCATGCATTCAATTTTGTATGAGTTCTACCTGGTCCACAAACGAAATGGGAATGGATAACAACATTGCGTGACTCTCTCTAAATGGAAATTTGGGATGAGATACCCAATAGCATTTAAGACATGTTTTTACTGTCTCCTTATCAGTATTATGAGTTATGTACCATGAACTTAAAGTGCTGAGCTGCAAATCATTAAAGGTAATGGAATTATGATTTCTAGGTCAAAAGCTCAATCTGAGGAACTAAGAAGTGAATGGTACCCTTGATAAGAAAAAATGCTAGTCTAAACATATGTCCAAATTCCAACCTGATATAATCCAACTGTCCTAACTAAATATCTCAACAGCTTTAGCATGGTATTCTTCTGTACAACCATCCAAAACCAGGTTTGATTTTGCTCTGGATTTAAATGAGGATCAAATTTAGTGGGACTTAAGTGTCTAAAAAATAGGCATTTTTGACATCACATCTTATTAGACTATTATCTCTTTTACTTTGGTGTACCTTCTCATGTATTTGAAAAAAAAAAAAAAAGGCAAATTCTCAGCATACACATTGTAAAAGTTAACTCAGGCCCTCCTGACATCAAAAGATTTTTGCTTTTGAGTTGAATGTGCCTTGGACCACTTACAGAAAAGGAATTTCTGATTTAAATCTAAATAAAATACTAAAACTCTTAAGCCAATATTCCCCTCTTAAAAACCAGAGCCATTTACTTTTTCAGAGTCCCCATTTCCCAGAGGATCTGACGAACACAGTCAGTGTTCCACCTGTCTTTTGAGCTATGTGCTTCTGCCCAGCTGGCTATCCGACAGCAAAACTCACTTAACAAACAATGCCACAAATATATGGGGCAGATACAACTTCACAATGAATCTTTCAAATCATAGGTGGGAGTTGTACATTTTCCCAAAGGATTACTGATTTTTTTTATTTTATCTTTTTTTTCAGGAATCTGGGCCTTCATCATGAATGAATATGCATGAATCACATTATTTATTTTTTATTATTTTATGTATGAATCACATTAGACGACTAATGTGCAGTTGTATCAGATATGAAAGACTACAAAGTTTGGTTTATTTTGTTGACTTTCTGGTAGCAGGTTTCATTTTGAAAGGCTAACAGATTGAAATTGTTAAAAAAACTAATACAATAATTTGCTGTTAATGAGAAGGGTAACAATCACATAATGGGAGCAAATAATTTACATGCTGCCTCAGACTAAATACCTAAGACTTCAGCCCCTTTATATTGTTTAGATATCACAAAATCTTCATGAACTTTGGCTTAAATTAATTATAGTTCCATTAGCCTGTGCTCCAAATTAAAGTCAGCATAGGAAGCATGACATTCCAGTTACAATTTTAAATGTTTCAGGAAACTTGAGGAGCTGAAACTGAGACCAATGCTTAACATTTTTCATACCATTATTTTCATTTAAGCATGCGAAGCATAAATAAAACAGAACATATTCAGTGTAGATTAAACATGTGCTATATAGAGCACCTTATATTTTCCACAGAATTTTGTCTCTGTGTGTTTACCTTTGTGTACATCTATCTCCAAAGTATTTTCATTTATCTAAAAATACATAGAGTTGCACACATTTTTATTACATGCAAACTGAGCTTGAGTGCTGCAGCAAACTCAGCGTACAGAGCAGCTTCACTTTTAGTTCATTAAACATCTTGTAAATATAGACCTAGAAATATTAATAATAATATTAATTAATAATAATGTAATTATAGACCTAGAACTATTTTTTATGGCTTCTACCTTTAAACATAGATGACATACAAATTTTGGATATTGCAAAGAGGTCTTGAGCAGCCTGAGGACAGTGGGACAGTAAGGCCTTCCTTCCTTATTTCCAAAATCACCCATTAGAGAGCAGGAGATTGTGCTGCACAAAGACTTTTCAGGAGTTTCTGGAGCTTGCTGCTTTGATTTCTCACCTTGGACCCTGTTTCTCCTTGGTCCTTTGGTGTTGGTCCTTTGTTCTGCATTCTTGGTTATGAATTAAAACTTAAACAGGGGAAGTTTAGATTGGATATAAGGAAGAAATTCTTTACTGTTAGGGTGGTGAGGCACTGGAA
>JBCJKH010014617.1:0-19116 GCA_039877255.1 Loriculus beryllinus | reverse complement strand
GAAAAGAAAAGAAAAGAAAAGAAAAGAAAAGAAAAGAAAAGAAAAGAAAAGAAAAGAAAAGAAAAGAAAAGAAAAAACATAAATAGAAGAGCAAAGTATAATAGACATTTTCAACTTCAATTTTCACATGAGTATTATCTGCAAAGAAGGATGCGTTAGCCAAATCCAGCTTGGGTGGAATGTGTATCACCTTTATGGAGCAGGAGACTGAGCCAATAATGTTTACTCAGTACCTTCAGCCCTTCCCACCATCACTCCAGTGTCAGAAGACCGTACTTCCCTCCCCCTTGTCTGCTCCACTCTCCCTTCCCCCCCCCCAGGAGCGAACACACCAGCTCAGCTCCTTGCTCACAAATGTGAAGGAGCTAAGGAGCATTCTGTTGGCTCAGGAAAGCCAGCACTGCTTCAGCTGCACTCAGAGACCCGGCTCAAATCTCTGTAATCTGCTGCTCAGTCAGAGCCACACAGTAATTTGTTTAGCTGGCTTGGGGAAAGCAAAATGTCTCTAAGAACACCAGCTCTCCTGCTCCCTTCAACTCTCCAGCTGGCCTTCTTTGCTAATCTTTTGCCCCAGGTTATTGTTTTAAAGTCAGGAATGAAAAGCTGGACAGTCAAAGCCTGCTTCTTCATCACTTTGTGGTTTTTTTTGCACTTTTAGTGCAGCACAAAATGCTGGAGGGAGCTGCTGTGTTCACATGTTTTATGTCTTTTCTGTACTTTTCTTCTCCCTCTCTCTGAAAGACGCCTCTTGGCATGCAGAATGGGAAGCTGTAGGAAAAAGGTCTTGTTTGGAAAAAAAGGCATTTATTAAATAAACTATTTCCCTTTATTGCCCCTCATTGTTCAAACCAGAGTAATTTCTGAAGAAAGGTTACTTTTCTCACCAAAGACCATGTTATGCAAAGATATCTCTACATACTAAGTAATCGGTTTCAGAAATAACGCAGCCATATTAAGGTAGTGCTGCTAGCCCAGTTCTGGGCTTTTTAAGTTGTCCAGTGTTTGATTGTTTCAGTTAAACTAACTGTCAATAATACGTGATTGACCACATCTCAGTGTTGCTGTTTTGAAATTTTATAATATGAGGTAATGGTCTGATAGTGATATCTTGGATGTTAAACTGATGCTTTTCTTTGAGTTTGGTCTTGGCTGTTTTTCCTAGAATTAGCTGTTTTAGTCATTTGACAGCAAACATTCCCATGAATCTACATCTCATTTTCAGTGTCTGCAATCTCAAGCATACTCAAGTATGGAATTTTCAAGAATCATTTGATCTATATAATCCAACATGGTAAGATTAGCTTAAATTATTGGAACAAAACAGTTTAGATTTACTATACACATTTTTCCAGCTAATACTACAAAGCTATACACACTTGCTCCAAGAGAACGGGGCTGGGAGATGAAGGGGAGCTTATAGGTTAGTATGAGCATTTTTGCTCAACTTGGCCTGTATTTTCAGTATCTATCTCTGACAAGGCTCAATTGCTTTCTAAATGTTACTGTTCACTGAATTCAGCAGGAAATATCTCTGGACCTCAGATTTTTCTTTCCCCAAGTGACCTTCACATTTCCTTCTAAATACATTTTTCTGCATCACCTTGCAAAATGCTATGTGTGTCTTCAATAATTCCTCCCTTAAATTGATAATACAAGTGGCAAAACACTGTCCAAGCCATCTGTGCTCACAGCCTCAATGTCTTGCCTGCCAGGTTTCATCTGAGCAGCAGATACATCACTTCACTTACCTGCACTCCTCCTGAAGCTGAACAGAGCTTTGAGACCAGGGTGACACAAACATAATCTAGACCTGTTCTCAGCTTCACTGACCTGCTATTAAATGGTCAAGAGAATACCCCTGCATCTACCAAACTTTCCCAGGTTCACAGGAAATTTCAAATCTCATCATACTGACAACAGAATAATATTCTCCATAGACATATATTTTAGTTGGGTAAGCTTTTTGCTTGGCAAATTCTAGTTTTGTCAGGGGTTAATTATTCAAAACCAATAGTTGCTCTTTTGAGTAGCATCCTCCCATCTTGACCTATTTTGTTCCCACCCCACTTAATTGCAAAATAGACCTGTCAGCCTTAATTTTGTCAGATTTTTTTTCCATATGCTATATTACCTATGTATTTCAATGTTACATGATGGGACTTCAGTACTCCGGGACCTTCTGTAGTATGATTTCATGGTTACCTTTAAAATCTAAAAACATACAGACATTACAAACAACTGCTATGACAAATAAACAATCTTTCCTCAGTATGCTCTCTGCTTGTGTGCAAATATAACTCTCAGACATCTTAAATGTTCTCCAGAGTTTCCAATAACAGCATTTTGTTTTATTTTGGGGAGAGAGGGTGTTGGCTTTCAACACATCAGTCTGTAGCTGCTATGTTTACAAAGAAAACCTCAAAAATGTGGCCTGCTGTCTGTCTGAATTTGTAGAGGACATGAAATAAGAAGTCCAAGGGTACAAATGTTTCATTTACTTCTACTTACACTAAATCTGATGGGAATAAGGACACTTCAAATGTCAACAATTCCACTGTTCATCAAAGCATGGAGGAAATGCAGGAACAGCTCATACAAAATTAGCTACTTACTGTATTTGAATGATTGCCCCTAGTAGTAGATCTTCAATCATGCATTAATTAAGTGGTTGCCAAGTAGAGCTGCAAAAGTGATATAACTTTCTTTTTTTCTGAACAAGAATTCAAAACTAAAAGCACTTGGTAGTAAGTTTTGATTTTGTCCTCAATCTTTCTCCAATTATGCAAACATTTGAATATCTAGAAGTGAGCACGAGATTGCACTTTGAACAGAGTTTGCTCACCACACTTGTAAAGAAAGTTTTGACATTTCTCTGTTGTTAGAGTACTGTTTTATTAGAAGAAAATCTGCATGGTAGCACATTTCTGTATGAAAATTTTCCCATGCTATTTTTCACCATTACATTATATGTTGGGTTGATTGAGGCCACTAAAATTTATATAGCAATTTCTGCACATACAGTCTTGCCAAAACAAGTGCTTGTAAAAGCTTTTGTAAAATTACCTACATTATTGAACCTTAAGCACAAATTACTACTACTGGAAAGTTTCAAAATCAAAACAGTTTACCTCAGTACAATTCAGTTACATTCAATATGCTATTCAATTACACATGCTATACTTTCTAGTCTCCTTCCTATGCGTACAGCTTGTGATTACTTGATTGTATAAGAAAGAAATGGAAACATTGAGCACCTCTTTGCTGTGCTAAATAATGACAGTTTTGCTGAAACACAGGGAGCCTGTATGGCAACCAATGATGGGAGGAGACCTCTCCAGCAGCATTTAAATACCACAGGAAAATTGGACTACTGCACCTCCAGAGTTTGCTAAATACTGCAAAAGTATTCAGGCAATGCATCTGGAGGGCAAGCCCCATATCTTTACGTTAAACCTATGCAAAATTGCAAAAGCTTTGTACCAGCAGGAGCCATGGAACAAGGAATGTGATTGTGTTTTAGTTATGACCAATCACACGTGGCATACAGAGAAATGAAACGAATGTGGGTGTGAAGCTTGGCCAATCCAATTCACCACTCCTGAAAAAAAGAGAGCTAAATAGCTGCCCCATCAATAAAGAGAGAAGCATTCTTCTCCAGCAAGTTACAGAGTGTCTTTTGATGGCTGCTGTTCATTTGTTGTGCCCAATTATGAGCAAATGTGATACCCCACAGACTGTTTTTCTGGAAAAAGGTGAGGAAGTCTGCTGAACGTTTTTAATATATCGTTATTAAAGTTAACTTTGCAGACCTAGTGTTTTATATGCTAATGGCTGCATGCCAGATGAATTATTACTGTAAATGTGTCAGTTAAATAGTCCAGTGTCAGGTCCATATGTGCTCTATAAAGAAACAAGTTAAGCTGACCCTGATCAAAACCAGAATGATTGACTCAAAATTTCAGGAGCTCAGACATACAGAGACTGATTAGAGATCTGAAATAACATAAAGCAAATTCCTTTACCTGCTGTGATTCCACTTTCCCTCTCCAGACTGCATCTACGTACGTATCTTCCAAACCTCTACAACATCTGTCCCTGGATGCAAAAGCTCATACTTGCTTTGCAGATGCCAAAGCACTTGGAGATGCTGCTGCCACTGAATTGCTTTATAACCTCCCACCCGCTGGAGTTGTCACTGGTGTGGACTGCAGGAATGAGACAGACTCTTCCGCAAGCTTAGTGCAAAACCACGCACCTCTGCAGAGGTGACAGTAACGTAGCCAGCTGCTCTAGGGAGGCCTGCCTTATAGTTGCACTGCTTTCTCAAGGGAGCACCAAGGCACGGGAGGATGGTAACCCCCAAAGCGACATCTCATACACACAAAAGGTTGCCAGTCAGGCAACTGACCTCTCTGTATACCTATACTATTCTCAAACAACAATATCTGCTGGCAAGTACTTCAGACAGACAGTACATCTATCTTAAGTCCACTGTGTTTCCTCCAACAGAAATGAGAGATTTTATAAAAATGGCTTTGCTATATATTCTGAGTCAGCCTGGGGTTCAGTCTTTGAAGTGGAGTAGGAGATAACATTAGCTGAAAATAGTTTGGTATTGGTTTCAGAGGTAATTAGTTTCCCTCATATCATCAGCTTCAAGAGTTTCAATATGTTACTAATTTTCAGCCACAGAGCATGGCCTTTTAAAGCAACCAGATGATGAAAGAGCCTGTGCATGTTGCTTTTGTTTTACAGCAGACCTGACTTTGATATACTTGAAACCATTTGTACTGCAGCATTTATTTTCACTATTTTCAGACTCTGCTTTTCAAGTTACAGTGACCACTTCAAGGTTAATACCCTCTCCATTGCCTCTTGAAAACTGACGATTTCTATGTTGTCTTAGCATAGAAATGAAACAATACAGACTGACTCTATATTCTTCGGTATTACTGTGCATGCTGGGTTTAATCCAAAAAGCTGAAAGAGCTGCCAAGAACTACTGCAAGGCACAGACTTTGGACTAAGCAATTCAAGGTAAGCTTCCACAGAAGACACTGAGGCTTGACTCTGACCAGTCACCATCAACTCAGCAGAACCGCTTTCTGTGTATCTTAGCATGAAGCCTCCATCAGCCTTCCAGAGGCTGTTTGTATCAGCTTGATAAGCTTTTTCAGGAATCAGCCTTCATCTTCCTAACTCTTTTCTGGAAAATAGGCAGTAGATAGAGAGTGCAGAAGGACCAGAAGTCAGGAACAGGTCATGGTGATATTGTTACTAGCGCACCTTTGTAGGATTAAAGGCTGCAGTGCAAGAGTGGGCTCCATACCAGGATGGAAATGCTAGGGTAGATGCTGACCTTAGTTTATCTTAGTTACTACTATGGACATATGCTAAATGGCTTCCATCCATTGGAAGCCAGGAGAAGCAGCAGAGTAGTCCCTTAACAAAACAAAGTGAAGAACTAATTAAAATCCTATATGTCCCCAGCTGGTAATAAAAGGGAAGCAAGTAGGACCTATTGAAACAGTGTCATGAATAAGCACTCAGCAGGTAGCAATGGTTCTTTGCTGGCCTATAGCCTGCTTGAATTAGAGCTTTTTTGAATCATTATGCATGCTAAATTACCTGAAGTAATAAATTCTAAAGTGTCATCGTGGTTCACTTCATTAATAAAATAGCACTATGCAGCAGGAGTTAAAAGCACAGTTTACTGCCAGAATATTCAGTATATCAGAGTCTAGATAGATAAGCAATTTCTCCCCAGGTACAATTTCCCAATGAGCAAACAATTGCTCTTTCTTGAAAGAGAACAAAACCAAGCAGCCTATATTATTACAATAGATCCACACTTGACTTTTGTACTTTGTCGGCCTATCTTCAGGAGCCATGTCTTCCATGACTGTGAAGTTAACAGCTGCTACAACTATAGACTTGTGGCTTGGCTTGTTAAGATTTCGTGGAACTGCAAAGTTTTTCCAGCAATGTCTCTCTGTGTCTGTTGATTATGGTTTCCTTTGAGGTACCTTCGCATTCTTATGTCCATTCCTTTAGTGTCTGGTCTTTCTTTCCATGTATGTACTTTGCTGTGGTCTCTCACTTTTTTTTCCTATTCTGAAAATTGACTTCTCACCCTCTCTAAGCAGTATTTTATGTGTTTTCAAGCAAGTTCAGGTGGTGTTTCAGCCTCAGGACATATACATTGTGAAGTTCTTTTTTTTGCTTTCTGAATTCTAGCAAAGACTCATCCTCTGCTTCTGACACTGTTAAAAAAACAGCAGCAGCAAAGAGCTGGGTTATTCTGTTCCATGTTTACTTTCTGAATTTTTTGGGGCTTCGTCTAGTGCTACAGTAGTACTGAAAAGCCCCAACAAAAAGATGGTCCCTAAATAGCAAATAAGCGATCATGTCAGAAGTATGAAAAGGTTTATTAAGTAATGTCAAAACATGTAACAGACTAATTGTGAGATGACAGTACCATGAAAAATTACTTAAAGGCAGTGGGTAAAGTCTATACTCTGTGAAAACACTATAATCTCAGGCAGCAGTTCCCTTTTAAGGAGAACACCACTAAAGTGATGTGCTCATAAAAATGCTAACCTGGTCCTTAAAATTACTCTAAACAGATACATTTAGATAAGATATGGAAGTATTAAGGCTGTTGTGCACAGCAGTGGTGAGGCTTTATCTAGAGTACTGACTACAGTTCTGTTTACAAGGAAAGAACTAAATTATTTTAGCTTGTTTAGGTAAGCAGAGAAAAAGTTGCAAGTGAATATGTGTGCTGCCTGAAACATACATTGTTATTAGGACAGACATAAGGAGAGGATAGCTAGTCAGCTGGACATGGACACATGAACAAATGTGCAAAGATGAGCTACACAAGCTGCAGGCAGAAGGTCAGCAGAGGGTGCTCAGCCAGGAGAACAGGGAGATTCTGCAACTATGTTGGCAGGACCAAACCCAGACTACTGCTAGGAGAAGCTGGATAAGTTTATGAGGACTGTTGTAAAACATACTGCTGAGACAGCAGACATAATTAATCAGTACTAATCTACAAAATAGGAGCAATAGGATGTCTTCCAAGTGCTTTCTTTGTCCCACATGTAAATTTTGCTCTCATGAACTCTAAATTCAACGGCTCAGGAGATAAATCCCTTCTAGTCTGTAATCCTGTTTTATGCAGAAATCCCCCAGTTCTTGAAGGATGGTAAGAGAAAACACAAAAGTATTTCAGGAAAAAATTATGCTGATAAGCAACAAAGGATAATATCAATGATTCCTAAATGAAGGGGCAACATAACAGTCAGTTTTTCATAATGTGGAGGCTAACTCTATGAGCTAGTGGAGAAAAAGGGTACTCAGTATATCAACAAAACTGCTTGGTATTTTGAAGATTTAGCATCTCCTAAATAATATTTCTGTGGTCTACAGTTCAGTCCTGGTCTGCTGACATGAAAGGCAATGTTTTCACTTATGTCAGCAACACTGGAACAGGACAGGTTTTTAAGTGAACTATGTACCTAATTAATCAAGTGGCTTGTCCCCATCATTCATTATGATTTTAAACCAGATGCAAAGTTTCATTCAAAAACATGATTTCTTCTTCTGTGATAAATGGTCTGCTTCTAAACCCTGAACATTCATGAAAAGCTTTGGAATCTTGCTTTTAATCTTTGAAGTTTTCACTGAGGACAAAAAATCAAATTTTCTTTTTTGCTTTCCCTATAATTTTCTTTTTGTCACTGAATACACTGAAAGAAATTAACTCAGTCCTTGTCCTCACAAAACTAAAGTGCCCACATCTTCATTTACCCCTTACATCTATTTACATAAAATAAGTTGGTTTATATAAACTGAATGCAAAAGAACAGGCATTTTTTTTTCTGTCCCCATTTTTAATATAAATGGAATTTCTGTATTGTCATTCTTGAAGTTGTGAAGCTCCACTGACCATTGTGGGACACAAGTTTACTGGTATAACATATAACATATAACTTCAAAACAAAACACCCTTTTTACAAAAAGGCCTAAAGTCTGACCAAGAAATCTCAGTGCTATGCTGCACTGATACACAGACTGGTTTGCAGACTTCAAAAGTGTGTTGCTGCCCCAGGCTGCATAGGGAACATTCTTTTCCTCAGAAGGCCCCAGAATGTCTAAGCAACCCTACTGCAGAGAGCACTTTCTGGGATTTCTTAAGGCCTAAAACAAACTTTTAATTGTGCCAGACACATCTACACACATAATTTCCTTCTCTTAATTTTAAAATACTCACTATGAATGGTGATATCATGAAGGACACCCTGTCAGATCCTCAGATCATTTAAACACTCATTACCCCAAGGAAAAGCATACCAATTATTAGTGAAAGGCAAAGACAATCATTAATGTGGCCAAACATTTTAGTTAATTGCTAAATTAGCCCTAATTAATTAATCTATTCCTAACTGGAATATTGCATGTTGCTAATGAGTAAATTTAACAACTATACAAAGGCCTGAACTTCTAAAGCCTGGTACAGAAAAGGTTCCTTGAAACTGGGGAACTTTGTGCTTAGACTTTTTGTTCAGGCCCACCTCTGCTAGTAACTAAGGCTTCCGGGCATCAGTATCCATCAGGAATAGGCTTAGCAGGAGCAGAATAGGTGGAACACTGCTGGCACACTGTAACACTCTGAAATTGTTCCCTTTCTCATCCCAAAAGAAAAGGATCTTAGAATCATAGAATAGTTAGGGGTGGAAAGGTCATTAAGATCACCTAGTTCCAACCACCTGCCATGTGCAGAACAGTGCATGATGGAAGTTATTAACCAAGAATTACAGAGGATATTTCTGCCTTGCTTGCCTCAAGCCAGACAGTGTTAGTTCCTATTAGAATATCTGCTTCAAGCAGCACCAATATTTCAACAAAGCCTTCTACCCATGCAATGATTAATAAGGTTATACTAAGCACCCTGGAGGTAGAATTCTCTTTTTGAAAAATGATAAACCATTCCCATGACAGTATCTGTAATATCCTGAAGGCTGTGAATAGGGCATCAAAGTTCTATATACACATTCAAGGGAATAAAGACTATGTTCACACAACAACAGTAATTTATAATAAGGGCCGAGGGGGAAAGAATATCTGAAAACCATACAAAAGGTTTCTTAGAAACTATTGATCATCTTAATTGCTTCTAAATACATTTGAAGAGGTAGAATGATGTTTTCATCAGTTTTCACTCCCTTAGCCGGAGTCATAGCTTTGGTTTGGTTTTTTTCTGGAATGATCTGTATTTTATATTTGGAATTTTGCAAGACTCCCAGCATTTCCTATATGAATGGACAGAAGGATAGAACACCCTTTTTGAAATTATCAAGGTAAATACACAGGTACATCTCAGCTGAGGATGTTATTAACTTTGTTCTCTTGGGGATGTTATTGACTTAGATCTCTAAATTACAGGTTTAGGATACTGAAGTCCCACAGCACAGAAACCATGATATACCACAAAGCAATATTTTCCCAGCATGGTAGGCACAGTCTGATTAAGACACACAAAATATTGGTGACTCCATACCTGAGACAACAAGACTTGTTTTAGTCTGCTCCTTTGGTATCTTTAACATTCTTCCTGAAGCAGGGAGGCTGCTCATATCTCTCCACTCCTGGGTTAGTGGAACTCAAAAGAATAATCCTTGCCACCTTCCTCTTGCAGCATGAAGCATTCTTTAAGAATAGTTAGATGTCCACAAATACTCTTCTGTATCTACATTACCTTTGAAAAATCTTGCAGCCCAAAGAGCCACATACTTCCCTATCTTCTCTATCTTTCTTCAGCCTCCTTGCACTGCCCTTCAGATTTCAAGATCTCCAGGGCCTGAACGCCTCAAGCCCCCAAGATTTTGAGAGTCTTGTAGTCTTTTTCATGTTGTCCCTTTACAGCTGTTCCTACTTTAAAAATACATAGCATTTCTCAGTCATGTGCTCCATATGGATATTACAACACCCATAGAGAATAGAGCAGCATTACCCATAAAAAGCAAAACAGACAGAGGAATGGGTTACAAGCCCAGAAGACATCATTACACCACCCACATAACCCACACCTTACCAGCCTCACTCACTAACTCATTAAATTACCCACTAATTACTAGTTAAGCAAGAGTGTAGCTTCTAGAAGGCTTGTGGCTGCCTTTCATAACTGCAATTTCTCTCTCCTACTGAGACCTTCATTCTAATCAGCACAGAAGCATGAATAAATTCATTCCTATCAAGAATATCTATGCATATTGGTGCTGTAAAGGAGAGCACATCAAAGTGGTTTTTAATAAATTTAACAGTGAAATTGTGTTTCTAAACTGAAAGGAAAAAACATTGTTATTTTCTTGTCTATAATAATTCTACAGTTATCACTTTGACTTACTTCCCACTTTATTCTGAGAAGACAACTCATTATAGCCATGAATGTGTGTATTCATAAGAACACTGGTATCTTTCAGGCTGAAAGATATTTCTAGAAATACAATATATACAATGCTAACAAGACAAACTACTTTGATATATCCAACTATGGGAAGATTTAGATGCAAACCAAACAAATTCTATTTCGAAAGCTTCTGTAAGTTAAAAAAAAAAACAAACAAAACTTTTTTCTCTTCTAAGCATAGGTTATATTAGCTTTGTTTGGATTTTTTTCCAGCAAATGGCAGATTACTTCCTCAATTTATCAAGAACAAGAGCAGTTTTCAAAGGAAGTGGTCATGTTTTACTCATTTCTACTGAATAAATTGCTCTGTTCTGAAATTTCCCTTTTTTCCCATTTCCCACAAAGGCATGGAGTTTAGTTCTAGGTGACAGGACTGAGCTCTTGACAGTTTGTACCTAAACTATTTCCCTATGCCAACGGTTATCCAGCTCACCAGATTTGAGCTCAATGTTGGAGGCAGCATTGGAAAAAGTATTGGGGATGGGTAGCTTTCAGAAAGTAATTTACAAATTACTCCTCCTAATAGCACAGTAGTATATAGCATTGAGCTTGGGTTCCTGACTGCATTGTTGTTATTTAAAATATTTTAAAACAATAGTTAAGATGAATGACCATAAGGTTATGAGGTAACTAGAAAACTCTATTACCATTAATTAGAACAAAAGAAATTTAAACTGTTGTGATTGCCCTAATCTGTGATTGCAGTAAGCAAAGCTTTGTGCTTCTATGCAGTTCATTGTCAAATCACAGACTAATTGCTCTGTAATTAAGATGAAAATTTGAAAGAAACTATTTACAAAGCATGTTCCTCCAGAGCATAGCTCAGAAATAGAATAAGGTATCAGAAACAGCATTAGAAGGTTCAAGTACATATCCATCTTAAAAAAAATTATGTAAGAAAGACATTAGAAATCCTCTCCACTTTTAAGGAGCCCAACTTGATGAGCCGCAGGATTTTTTTCCCCCATGCAAATGAAGGAATGTAATTCACATTAAAACAAATAAAGATGTGATCAACTTATAACAGCTTTACCAAAAGTCTAAATGTAAGTGAGCAAAAGAAGTTGCACAGGTTTAGAAAGGAAATTAAAATAAACCTGTCTTGAAATGCTGTTAAGAGTGAAGAAGGGGAAGTTTTAAACTGGTACCACTTCATTTTTTCCTATTATTTTATGTGTCCAGACAGGGAACTCCACTGACAGAATCATCCAGAATGGCCATCACCTCTCCAAAGGTAGGATTGGTGACATATAAGAAAACTTGATGACACAAATGTGTTTTAACAAAACATTGGAATTATAACTCAGTTCACTGAAATAATCTGTTTATTGTATCCCTATATATCTGGTCAAGCATAGTTCTTCTACCGGTTAGGCTTGTATGATACCTGAGTTGAACTCATGGTGAGAAACCCGCTGCATTCACATATACCAATTTGTGTGATAAAATGAACAAAGAAGACATGAAACTAAAGATGAAAACCAGAGTAGAGGAGGAATTTCTCTATTTCAGGCTCAGTTCAACTCCCAGAAAAATCAAAAAACTCACCACAGGAACTTTGCTTTTCTATTTCCTACAAGTTTTGCATGGAAGCAATTAGCTTAAAGCTAAGACTGTACAGCACAATTCAAATAGCACAAAATACTGAAGCTGAGAACTAGTTTGTGATTCAGAAGACATATGCCAAAACCTCATAGTTAGTTTCTTGACATTTTTTTTCACTGTCTGAGGAGAAGGTGAGGTGTAAGAAGAATTATGTTCAGACATAGCATTTTTATTAAAGTAGGTTGCAGAACCACAGAGAATAAAAGAAGTAGCAAGGACTGCACTTTCAGTAATAAACCAGACACATCAAGGGTACAGGGTTAATCTAAGAGACAATCTGTAAATGAAATGGTATTCATTATAATTCAGGCAATGGTAACACAGGACTGTGCTGTTTCAAATGAAAATTAGAAATCTTTCAAGTAGAGAAATATTCTCAAATCCTACGTCATACATTTTTAGGACATCTGGAGATTCTTTGTTCTTTGCAATTCCCACTTCTCTTCTAAAGATCATTATTAAAGTGTCAAATAAAAACTGCTGGCAAGCCCTAAGTATTTCATAATAAATTGTGCTATCATCTATGATAATATCTTGTTAGGGTGTGAGATGACAGAAAACAATATGTGGAAAAACATTCAAATCAGAAAGCAGAATAAAAGTAGAAAAAGTACTCTTTTTGCTCACTTTCAGTATCCAGACAAGTTCACATGGCCCAAAGGAAATTGCAGGAGCCTCCTTGTGTTGAACAAAGCACCAAAGAATACTCTGAGAGGAAGGAACAATCATGAACTGAAGGGAAGATAAACAGATGCCCAACAAAAAAATCCAACATCCAGACCTTAGTTTCAATAACTTTTGTGGCAACTCTCAAAATATGAGCCTCCATGTCTTGCACTAAAATATAAAATAATTAAATAAATCAAAATAATTAGGAAAAAAAAAAAAAAAAAGGAAGAAAGAATGAAAGAAAAAACCCACAACTGCCAATCAACTTTTCAGATTTGGTAAGTTTTTTAAGCAGTCTATATGTTTCAGCTGCTATGTTTCACTCACTGGTCCTTTAAATCATTTCGACACCAGCATGACTCTCTTGAAACCAGCAGGGTTACAGCATAACAGAGCGGAGAATTAGGCTCACTAGTGTGATTGCTGGTTGCTAGACTAAAGGAAAAACAACTTTGAGTTCCACATAAGTTCTTTTAATCACTACATGGGCTGAACTAACTCAAAAAGCATCAGGCAATTCCTGTGCTTGGAGGACACCAAGTGAGCCGGATTTCTTTTTTCCCCAATCCAGGACATTAACTGAACTAACATGACAAATAGACTGGACATCCTAACTCTCTGAAGACACTTTTAATCCCACAGATGTTATTAGCAAATTAACATAATGGGAAGCCGAGAGAAACCAGTGGGTCATCTAGTCTGCCCTTTCACCAGCAGATTTCATCCAGTCTTTAAGGCCTGTAACTTGCATGTCTGATTAAAGCATTCCCTGTGTTGCAGTTAAAGCATGTTTTCCCAAACAATAAACAGATCTGAATATTTTGAGAGAAATTCACTATTTCCCAAGTGGGTAACTCCATGTTTCAAATGCGAAAGACAAATTTTGAAATCTGGAAAAGATGCCACATCATAGATAGCTGTGGCATTCAAGCCAGTAACAGCCAGAAAACCTGACAAATGGCTTTTACCCTTAGCAAGCAACGTTTTGCAGGAGGTGGGAGTCAAGATGCCTTCTCAGGACAGCACCAGGAGGCTTCCATGACTGCAACTGCAAAAAAATCACAATTCTAATACAGTCCCCAAAGAAATATCTCACTTCGAGGCTAAGTAATTCTCTGCAGCTGCCCAGGCTTCATGACACCAAATAGTAACTTGCAGTTCCAAGAATTAAGTAGTTTGCTACAGTCATTTGCAGGAATAGGCAGGGCTTAGAGATCCCCAACATTAAAATCTGTGTGTAGAGGTCGTATCATTCCTTGACTCAACTGTTCTTAAAAATGAGCATTTACTGTGCTATTTAACCTACTATTTCTTCCTATATGTCTAAATACACTAAGTTGTTCCCATTACACTATGACAACAGAGTTTTTGGTTTTTACATTTTCCAGGCACTCTGTCTCCAGATGGCAGAAAGTGCAGCAAAAGACGCTGAGATTATTTGGTTTCCAGTGCACTTCCGTGCAAATCATTTGAAGGGGCTGAGGAAGGGGGGGCAGTGTTAAGATAGAAACTGCAAAAAATGCTTACTTTTTTGACGAAACTCTTTGCATTTCATAAACTCAGTTATAGGGAAGCTACGTTGTTAACATAGAATATGTGGTAGGAAGATAGGAAATTGCCACCCCTCCCAGTTGATCTGAGTATTCACTATTACTGAATAAAGGCAGGTTTCTCTTCTTCAGTTTACATTTAATTATTATGTAAACTCATACCACAGTATTGCTTGCAATACCTTCACTGTAGACACCAGCTTTACAAGCAGACCTGAAGATCTGTGTTTATGAGAGTGGTGACAAGTGGTTTAATGGGACTCATACCACTAACTTGGTTAGCAAATTCCACTTTTCAAACTCTGGTGATAGCTCTGTTTTGATCAAGGCACATGAGGTAAAAGGTAAGCTAAGGTTTTGCCATGATTAAAGCAAAAATTCTGAAAAAGGTCCTAAGTGACCAATTCACACAGCATTTTGTAGGGACTGATGTGCCACATAATTTTAAAGTCACATAAAAGAAATTAAACATAAAATTTGCCATATTTACTCTGTTAAATAAGATGGTTTGGGGAAGGTGTAGAGAAAAATTGCCACCGAAAAACCAGCTCAAATTATACTGGTATTCCACAAATCATTGCATTGCTGGTGCACATACTCACTTTTGTTGCCTCCAACTGATAGGTGTGAGCAGACATAGATCTCCTTACAGCATCAGATTTAAGGGCTGCGCTCTGGCTTGTTACCATCTGAGAGAAATCCTACATACACAACCACAGCCAGCTACTTCTGAGTCAAGGATGGGGCCAGCAGTGGCTGCCCACATAGGCCCAGACCTTTATATCGGGTAGATCTAGGAATGGAGAAAGCCTTTAGGACCTTTTCCTGCTTTCCCTGCCACTCAGCCATGGAAACAGCTGTAGTTGGGAAGGAGAGGCTCAGTCTCCTGAAAGTTAGCTAATTATAGTGTCTTTTGGAAGCCAATTGTGAAGAAACTGATGACATTTTCAAATTAGACTCGGGGCCCTTTTATATTTTTGAATGCCAAGGAGCTTTGGGGAGAAGCATGGCTTAGATTAGGCTAAAATGGGGCATAAAATGGGTGATGGTTCAGGATTTGCAGCAGCAAGAGGCAGCACCTTCTGCCTGGGAAGGAGGAGGCAAGGCTACTGCTGCCTTCAGCTTGCAGTGCAGAGCCCGAATGCCTTCTTGACTCTCTGCCACAGTCCTTCCTTCTCATTTCCCACTGCCATTCCCGAATAAATTTTGGAGGTGGATCACGGAATCACAGAATGGCTGAGGTTGGAAGGGACCTTTGAAGGTCATCTGGTCCAGCCCCTCTGCTCAAGCAGGGCTACCTACAGCCAGTTGCTCAAGATTGTGTTAGACAACTTCCAAGGATGGAGATTCCACAATCTCCCTGGGCAGCCTGTGCCAGTGCTTAGTCAAACTGACAAAGAAGTGTTTCCTGATGTTCAGACTGAACCTCCTGTGTCTTAATTTGTGCCCACTGCCTCTGGCCCTGTCACTGGGCACCACCGAAAAGAACCTGACTCTGTCCATTTTACATCTTCCTCTCAGGTATTTATTTATCAGCTTTGATGAGATGCCCAAGCCCTATCTTCTCCAGGCTGACCAGTCCCAGCTCTCTCAGCCTCTCCTCATACAAAAGGTGCTCTAGTACCTTAACCGTCTTTGTGACTGGACTCTCTCCAGTACATCCATGTGCTTCCTGTGCTGGGAAGGCCAGGACCAAGCACTCCAGAAGTGGCCTCACCGGCACTGAAACAAAGATGAAGGGTCACCTCCCTTGAGCTGCTCATGACACTCCTCCTACTGCAGGATAAGGAAGGAAATGCCAAGGAGCCTTATCTTCAAACACAGAGAAATGCTGATGAACACGACATTGTTCAGAAGTCCTCCATGTTCTTCCTGCACACTTCAGCTCATGTTTCATCAAAGCATCTTACAAGAGACTGCAGTCTAAGAGACTAAACTTCACAAAGCTGGGGCACATTTTGTGTTCAAAAGACAAGTCTCACTCTGGGAAATTAGCAACATGAATTTACTTTACTGGTAGCTGACTCATATGGCTGATAATCTTTCTCTCCTTGATAATGCCACCCTAAAACTCAGTTTGAATTTGGATTATTTTTTTCTTCCTAAATTATTAAAAAAAAAAAAAAAAAAAGAAAAATCTAAGGATGTGGAGAAAATGGGAAGTTATGTGACAAAAATTAATAACAGTTGTGGGAAAAGTTCTCCTCACTTAAATCCTTAAAGGTCTCTTCTCATTTTGAACAGCGATTCAGTTCATGAACTTGAAAAGTTGCATAAATTTTTCAGTATTTCAAGACTTCTGGAAAACAAGTGACATTTAAGCACCTTTCTAAAATTATGGGGCTATTTGCAAACATTTACCTGCCAATATCATTATTTGTCATCTGAGGATGATAGACATATTTTACTAAGGATCCTTGGCAAAATCATCATAATGCAATCCACAATACTCTCTAAAGGATGGTTTTATTTTTGCCATTGATTAACAGTAGGAGATTAGTGACTAATTTAATTCAGAGTGAAATCAATACTCATTCACTAACAAAACAGTCTCTGCAGGTTTTGTGGGGTTTTAGCCAGTGAAGACCTTGTAATGGAAAAATATGAGTATCTGATAAAGTGAGAGCAGAGGCCCCCATGATAAACATTAGAAAAATAAGGAAAAGCCGGAAGAAAAAGAAGAGATACCTAAAAGACTTAAATACTTTTGGAAATTAGGTACTCAAACTTCAGCTGGATTAACATGTCTAAACTTTCTGGATTTAGGAATTCCAAGTTTTTGAGCTCTGCATTGTATATTGGTTTTCTAAGTAAAAATGAGCTCAGATTGCAATCTCAAAACGAAACAAATTTGTAGAAGGCTGCTGGCCAGGTGAATGTGTTTGCACAAGTTTCTGTGATATATGTTACATTTCATACCAAAGATTAGAAATAAACCACAGGCAGATTGTGGCATGTATAGTATCAGTTCACAGCAGGAACTAAAGATGAAAATCTCTAGAGTCAGAGTTCATGACGAGCTCTAAGAATCCTTCCAGGTGTTTTCATGGAAATTCATACAATAGAGCACAGAGATGAAAGAGCAAATATATATTATTTTAAATCATAGCTTCAGGGCTTAAAGCTAAACTCAGCAGGTACTAGAAGACCCAGCATGGATTTCGAAGCAAATGTACATCTAAAGAAAGCAATTTTTCATTAGAGTCATATTTTACACATTGTTCACTTTTTGTTTTCTTTTTTCTTTCTTGCAGTTTTCTCTTCCTACACTGTCACAATCTTCTGCTACTTCTTGTTAAAAAAAAAAAGTTTCAGAAAATTACAAAATATATTTCTGTTTGTGTTTGTGGCCTCTTCATTTATTGTTTCCTGACTATGTGCAGAATTCAGGCATAATTAATTCATCTTACAAGTAGACAAGCCAACAGCTCATGCTCTGCATTTACAAAAGTTGTAGCTATGTAACACTAACAAGTAATGTAAAATTTCCTGTGTCAGATGCATGGGAGGAAAATAGGGTGAAGGGACAAGTCCCATTTACACTTAAGACCTGACATGGCATTCCAGAGAAGACAGCATTTTGAATACTTTAGTTAGGTGGTGGTAAGAGGACAAGAGTTCTGTCATATTCTGATAGCCATACATGTAAAAATAATGCATTCATCTACATTTTGTGAAGAAGAATCTTTTTTGTAATGGCCAGCTCCCTACTATCTGAAAAAGTATGTGGAATCTGAGAGCCACTTGCACGAGTTCTCACACTTTTAGACACACCACCAGATTTATATATGCAAAATTCTCCAAAAGCACAATATCCATTTTACAGGGTCAGACAGCTGACCATCACATTTGGGTCAGTGAGCTCTTGCTTGTGTGTGCAGGCAAATATTTTATAGACAAGAATCTGGAAAAATGTAATTATGGTTCAATTCAATTTCAGAGAGCATTTCACTGATCCTTTCGGTTAATCCACTCCATGTCTTAAATCACAATAAAGACTTCCAAGAAACCTGATGGTTTTCATATGGATGGATAGTATCTGTATATCATTTGTATTAGGGACCTCTGTCTTACACAGAAGAGACATACAAATAAATATATAAGGTAGATTTTTGCAAAAAAATATTAGCTCTTTCTTTTTCTGTTATCAAAAATGGAACAAATAACATTAATTTCACCTGCATAGTTTAACACAATCCAGTCCTTTGTTCAGTTACTAGCAAGACCACTTTACAATAGTTCCCTGGAATTCATAGATTTTTCCATACGCAAGCAAACTTTTAAAAAGTGGTTAAAAAAACTTTAAACAATTAAGAATTGAATGCCTAGGAGAAAAACTCTTTTGAAAATACACTGAGGACAGAAACTACTATTTTATCAGACTCTCTCTTGGGTTTTTGCTTCTCTGGATTCCAGAACTACAGCCACAGAAAGAATAATATCAGGAAACATCTATTTTGCAGTAAGAGACAGAGAGAGGTTCTTTCAATTCCAGTTTTATAAGAGTAGAGCACTAACATGGGAATTTTTATTCACGCAGAGGACTCAAAATAGAAAAAGTTGTTTGTGCTCTAGTTGAATTTCAAGAGGACTTGCACAGTCATATTCTGCTGTGATAGACATAAGTCCATTATATTTAAAAAGTCGTGGCAGACAGGTGAAGTTCCCAATGACTGGAAAAGGGGAAATATAATCCCCATTTTCAAGAAGGGGAAAAAGGACGATCCGGGGAACTACAGACCAGTCAGTCTCAGCTCTGTGCCTGGCAAAATCTTGGAGCAGATTCTCCTGGAAGGCATGCTAAGGCACATGAAAAAC
>JBCJKH010014616.1:0-31499 GCA_039877255.1 Loriculus beryllinus | reverse complement strand
GGCAGTGTTCAAGGCCAGGTTGGACGAAGCCTTGGGTGACATGGTTTAGTGTGAGGTGTCCCTGCTCATGGCAGGGGGGTTGGAACTAGATGATCTTAATGTTCTTTCCAACCCTAACGATTCTATGATTCTATGATCTATAAGGCATGCCTGTGAACTTATATAGCACCATAGCAAAGCCCCTAAGACCTAGCATACCTTGAAGGACACCAGACTTCCTTCATCCTACAGACAATAACAAGATAAAACAATATTTCAAGGCAACTACTTACTGTCTGTTTGGTTGGTGCTTACATTGGTACCTCCTTATTATATTGACTTAGCTCTTCTGATAGATGTCATCAGGAGTCATGAACTCTTCACCAAACACTTACTCTACACAAAGCACAAGTGTCTGCCTTCCCTAAACACTGACCTTCCCCATAGAGACAAAGAAAACAGCAATTATTATCTTTCTTTGAGGGCAAGCGCACAGCAACCATGGTAATGCTCAACAAAATGCTGTGAAGGTGCACCACCACTTAAAGAAGTATGGGTGATGAGTGCCAGGTGGAGACAGAACCTACTCACCTATTCATTCAAGATAATATGTAGAACTTGGTTAAGCAGGATAGCCCTATAAGATCACTCCCTCTGTCTGCAGCCATTGGAGAGGGAGTTTTTATTGTGTGACCTACACCTTATTTGTGTTGAAAGTTATCTGGAGAGCTTTCTATTTTGCTTTGACTCTTGAGAGAGTTTAGGGCAAGAAAACTTCCAAAGGACATGTCTTGGATAAGTCCTTATAGTTAGTTGAAATGCATCTCTGCACTCTTCTGTTTCAAAGAGAGTATCCGTCTTTGTTGAAAAGTCTTTACCTAATGTCTTAAATTTTACCATGGAAATGAAGTGTTCTTTATTAACAGTCATTAAGCACCTGCCTTTTTTTCCACCATGCGTGAATGGGCAGAACAGTTTCTTCATTGTTCCCCTGCCATTTTCTCCCCCATTTATACCAAGGAGATATTTGTACCTTAATACTCTGGATGTTGCAATAGAATTCAGCACCTGGATGTTTCCAGCTCCTTGTGAGGGGAGTGTAAATGTTTGCACAACAAATGAGGAAACGTTGGCAAGGCTGTGAGAGAAAATTACCATCAGAGTTTAAAGATGCTGTCAAGGCAGGGTAATAGACACAGTAGAAGTGACCCACAGCAGGCAAGATTAGCAGCAGTAAAGACAGAGAAGGCGAAGGGTGCTTAGAAAAGAGAGAAAGAAAAATGTCTTTTCTAGGCAGTTCCCAGTCCTGCTAGATGAGAAGATTAGCCCCTAATGAGAGGGTAAGGGAAGACCTTTGAGTGTGGCCATTCAAGGCAATTTATCCATTTATGTGCTTGATTACCCTCATAGATATAGGGTGAAGCCTTATGGATGCTTACTTCCCAAGCACGCATGAATCATCCCTATACTCGTGCTGCATAAATTGAACAATGCCAAAAGAGATGCTAAATCTCAAATCAGTTTTCCAGTCAAACATTATATATAAAAACACAGATGCCAAATACAGGCAGTCATACCAAAATACAATTCTGCCTTTCCTTTCTTTTAAAAAAGCCCTTTTAAAGAATTTTTTTTTTTTTTTTATGACAGTCTCCAAGTACACAGAAGGCTGGGGGAGGCCAAAGAAAGCACTTTTGTGAGATGAGCAGGTGAGGAGGTCTCAAACACAAACACTTCAACCTCTCAGCAGAGAGCAGCCACTTTCCCTGTATTCTGCCAGGTGAGCAACAGCACAGGCTTGTAAGAGTGCAGAAAAGGAGCATGGAGCCCTCTCCAACATCCTCCTGTGGCCTCTCATTGACCATGCAGCACTGAGACCCAGCCAGTCCCCAGCCTGGACTCCGTTTTGGGAACAGCACTGTCAGAACTGGGTAACACTGACCTCTACTTGGGCCAGCAGTTCACAGCTGAGCAAGTAGCCCTTGCAACTCAACATGCAATGCCATCTGCAGCAGGTTTCAGCATGGGCTGATTAATAGCATGATTGAGCCCATGTTTTTTTTCAAGCTCTGTCAAACCCACAACCTACTCCCACTGCCAGGTTTTCTTTATATAGGGGTAGGGGTTTTATTATTTCTATTTCCCCAGAAGTTTCTTTTCTCATAGACGATAGAGACAATTCCACAGCACTTTGAGGCACATTCTGTTTCTATAGGTAAGTCATACACACATGTGGACAGCCATTACCAATTAATTCTTTGCTTGCCATGGCTTCTCTCATCCCAGCTCCAGCCCCCTCCGACTCCACAGGCAACTGCAACTCACCCTTTGCATGCAACCCACACCTCCTCTCTATTTCCCTTTCTGTTTCCACTCCTTCTTACACCTTACACCTCTTTCCTTAATCTGTGTCTTTCATGCACACGCTGATCCCTATATAGAGCCCTTCACTCGTGTATACTTCATACATTCTCCTTTCCTTAAAAATCCCTGTTGTAATACACCCCTACTTTCTCCTGCCAGTGTGCCTCTATTCTCCCATCCACTCTGCTCAATTCTCCAGTGTCCCTTTTGTGTTGTTTCCTTTAACGCAGACAATAGTGCATGCTTCTCTTTTACTTCTCTTCGCTATGAACATGAGTTGCTGGAGGCATAAGGAAGAAGTTGAGGTGCTCAAGAGGAAAACTGTGGGGAAAACAAGATTTCCTTAGAGCACGTTTTGCTGTTCCTTACAGTCATGCAGCTTTCTGTGGGGAGTACTGTGAGGTGGAGGTGCCCTACCTAGCAGGATGTCCAGCCACCTGCAAGGCAGAGAGGTGGGGGAGTGCCAGCCTTGCTATGCTGATGTGCTCTGGCTGGAGTTCTGCTGCATAGGGATAGATGCTGAAACACACTGCTTTGCTGTGCCTTCCCAGCCACCCTTGGCTGTGCTGTTTGGGGAAGACCCTCACAGGATATAATACAAGCAGTCCTTTGTGTTTTCTTCCTGCACTTTTATAGCTACCAATAATGACCTGGAAATACCAGCAATGAGCAGTTATGCCACAGGTTTCCCAGAGAAAAACGGAATGCCTTTCTCTCCATGCCTTTCATCATAGCTGTTCAGCATAGCAACTGTTACTATGGGCCAGGGCAAACATGTTTGCTAAGCAGAGGAGAAGGAAAACAGAGATCTCCATGAAGCATACACAACAGGCAGTTGGCTGGCAGGAGGGACATGAAGAAGATGGGTATTTGCAGACAATGCAAAAGTTATTGTGACAGCTGCAGATTGCAAGCCTTCTGTGGTAAAATCGGAGCCCAGCTGAGAGCTTAGGAAAAGAAGAGGAAAGGAAAGGAAGAGGAGAGGAAATGAAAGCCTTAGGAGAATTCTGCCAGGCCTAAAATAATCCTCTGTTGAATGGTGCTGCAGAATATTTATGGTCCAGCTATGAGATTAACAGCGCAAAGGCTTCATAGACATCAGCATACAAATACAGGTAATTTCTATTTGTGCCCTGTCAAAAAATGTTTTGTGTCAGTCAAAAAATGACACTGGCAGAACAGCAACTTTTCCTTTCCCTGTCTCATCTGTCATTCTTAATGGCAGGACTGAACTTCCCAAGAACAGGGACTTTCCCATACCACATGTAAGCAGGGCACAGAGAAGAGAACTTTTAATGGCCTATGACTTTGCCATGCAGTGCTCTTTTAGATCAGAAACAAACAAGTCATTTTTGGTGCAGTAAGTTCAAGCTTCCATTTCCATACCCATAGATATATCAGCTTAGCTTGTCACATTGAAAGCTGACAGTGGCTACCAACACAGGGGGTATTGCTCAATCTGGGGGAAATGGGGCACAGAGACTTAGGGGAGTGTTACCTTTTTATTTATTTCAACTATTGATTTTACAAATGTTGCAGCTGTAATTTCACAACTGCAAACCCTTCAACAGCTTTAGCAGCAAGAGCTCCCAAGGCTGTACACACATCACAGTTCAAATAGCACAGACGAGTCCTCTACCCCTCCAATAGCTCTGCTTATATACTGGATTAGCAGTTGCAGTGGTGTGGCTTTAATCGTAAAATCATCTCTGCAGTAGATGCACTGAGTTTTAGCACATATCTGAAAACAGTCCCACTTCACCACAGCAGTTTCAAGTCCTTGTAAGTGCATGGAAAACTCACTAGTGACAATCTTTTTTTCCACCTGATGGCTTTATTTTGTCACTGTAACAATTGCAGTCATGTCAACATCTTCAGCTTAGAGTAGAAAACTCATGGATTGCCACAAATGCTCAGCTTGGTAGCAGACTTCTCAGTCACACACAGCCTGCTGTAGAAATGAAGCAGAAACCTGTCTTCCCCAAGAACCCAAATCAGCAGCCATGCATTAAATCAGCTGCATCTTCAAAGTGTCTACAGGAAATCATTTTGTTATCCAGCAGCATATTCCTTGTAATAATTAATGTTTACAATACCAACTTAGTCTTGGGAGTTAACAGGCTGCAAGAACTCATCCAGATGACAAGGATGTCCAGTCACTAGAGGCAGATGATTGTCCATTTCTTGTTTTGATGTGTACTACTTATGGTCCTCACTGCCCAAATAAGGGGCCTTTGAAGTGATCTCAGGCTCCAAAATGAAATGGTAACAAGTAGATGTACAGATGTGGTACAGCACGAAGCTGGCATGCACTGCAGACTCTCAGGTTGGCTGTAAACAGCAGGGAAGCACATGCAGACCAGCATCTTCTCTGCCCTAGCCCATACATGTTCATCAGCCCAAGCAGGCTGCAACTCCAGAAAGGAGGTAAATCCACCTTCAGAGCAGTAGCAGTTGTTTGCTGTGAGTATCCAGCATGCTTGTTAAGGAGCAGGTGGAATGCAGTGTAGATGACAAAACTCAAAAACATCCCCAGTACCTAATATTTTGTTTTCAGAGAATCCTGCCCACCAGTCTTTAATACCTGTGCCCCTGAGCTTCACGTTTGCACGTCTCTGAGAAGCCAGTGAGAGATTAGCCTTGCTTCAAGAGAAATACCTCTTGGCTTACTTGATTCCCTTCTCTCAGTGTAAATCCCAGTTGATAACTTCTCATCTGTTCTTTACTATATCCTCTTCATTGTTGTTCTCCTTCTAAGACCATTTATTCCTTTTATTCTGCCAGTACTTCAAAGGAGGGGGATCTGGGCAGGGCGAAAGATGTTCTGTAAGATGAAGTTGTCTTAGGTCATGTTGTTTTAACAGTTGTCAGCATGCAGAGTGTCGTGATCCATATGTTAGTTGAAGAAGAGTGGGAGAAGATCCGGGAGTGTTTTTCTCTATTCTGGTTTTATTTGCAGTTTCTAAGGAAGATATATGGTTCTGTAACTATCAGTGTCAGCTGAGGAAATATTAATGCTATTCCTTGCTTTCTTAGGAATCTTCTGCAGATGTTTTAGCTGTTCATGGGCTTTGGACATTAGCAAAGCAAATACGACAAACCTCTTATTTTTACGGTGTAAGTCCATTAGTCCCATTCTAATCGGATCATTAGGGAGATCAAAGCTGGGACTATCATGCAAACTAAATACATACTTCATCTGCTGCAGACAAAGACTACTTTGGGGACTTCAAAATCTATACAGATGTTACTGCTAATTACTTCAAAGAAAAGATTTTTAACCAGCTCCTGCAGTTAAGAATTTTAGAGGAGAGGAAAAGGGGTGAGAAATCGCAGTCCAGAGGGAGAAATTAAATCGTAAAATTAAAGTCCTTATTGTATACTCCAGTTTCTGAGAAGATTGTTTCTCAGTAAATCTGGCTGAATAATTGCTAGTAAATAATTTGCCTGATGGTCTTCTCTCTGCGCTTTGCAGAGACAGCCACTAGTAGATTGTGACTGCTTCAGAAGAGTTTGTTACTCAGAATTATTTGATGACATTTTTGCATGACTGATTTTATGGGCAGCTCACTATTAACAAGACAGCCATGCAGTTATACCATGATTAGTGGTAGTATTTCTATTCCTCAGTTGCAGAAGTATAAGCATTAGTTTTCCAATACAAATGCTTCACTTTCCTTAGGTGCAAGAGTACAGAAAATTAAAACCTGTTTTCTGTTGGTGAAATTCTGTGAATATACAATTAAAACTCTATTGCTGTTTGCTGATGATAACCTTGAAAGAGCTGTGCATGCAACTTGTATCAATTCATTTAGGAAGTAAAATAACCACAACAGGCAATCGCTGTTGCTGTCTGTCTTTGCAACCTTCTGCATACGGGGGTGTCATTCCTCTGTACAGAGAATCTCCAGTTACAATAGAAGAAAGACATTGCTCTGTTCAGACTCCAGCACTGTCATAAATCATCATAATTATTATTAGGACAGTCCTATTTTATAGAAGGAATTGGAGGGACCAAGAGGTCAGGTTACTAAGAGTTCACAATATCTATGATAGAACCAATAATGCAGCAGAGTTCTGAGTGGGCAATGAACTTGGCTGAGAGCAGCTCCTTGCTCTTCATTGCTCTCCCTTTTGGCTATGTTCAGCTCTGTAGGGCTTTTTTCTGCTTCTCACCATGTCTCTGCTGACATCTTCAGTAATAATCCTGTGTTTGGAAGGAAGGAACATAAACTAAGAGACATTCCATGCTCTCTGATGTGATGAATGAATCATGGTGGGGATGAGGGAAAAGGGATCAGCTCTGTGTGCTGTATGGTTGAGGATAATCCCAGCAGGAAAGTGGTGTGTTCTTGAACTTCAGAGGGGCAATTTTAGATTGTCAAAGGTAAGAAAAAGAAATTTAAATCTGTAGAAAGCACTCGACAGCAACTTTTTAAACATCTCTGTTGATGCCTTCCAAACCTGCTAGAGTTCATCAATCTTGGAGAGTTATGACCACCCATTCTGGAATAAAAAAAAATGTTCTCTCTTAAAAATACTTTGGATATATAATTGGACATTAACTTTCCTTTTCAAAGTAGCTCTATTTTCACATATTAAAATTATACAGCTCTGAAGTCATTAGTAGTTTCAGTTCCAAGAGCTCTTTTCTATGAACACTATAATATTACATTATTTTATCAATCACTATATTTTTTCATTTGGACTATTCTTCTTCCTCTCTGTCTTCTTGCTTTCATTTTCAGTTCCCATCTTTTATGCTACACTGTGCTCATCTGTCAGAATACAGAAAAACGAGAGACTATCAGGCAAACATAAGCTATTTTTTGTGTGAAGAGTTGCATTGTCCTTCAGGTGATTTTCCCTTGAGCTTTTAGTATTTTCATTGTCAGTCTGAAAGATTAAAAATGTGTGTACCACAAGTACATGTGCATGAAGGGTGAAGCATGGGGTGAAGGCTAAAAGAAACTCATTCTTTCTGAAAGCAGAATCCAGATACATATGCATATGACTGTATATTTAATATTTCTAGTTGTACAGGAAAATAACACAGTCTGACAGAGTTAATATTGAACGAAAGTAGCTGCAGCATCAGTCTGCGTAACTTTTCACTTTTCTCTTCCTCCTCATCAATGCAGTTAATGACATTTAGCCGTAAAATAAAAAAGAGGATTTGGACCTTTACTATGCTGATGCATAATAGAAAGTTTTTAGTATGGCTGATTCATTCCTCCCATCTGAGTGAAGGCTGGATATTATACAAGTAAAGGTTGAATGCGATGAAACTGTTAGATGAAACATGTCCTAATTCTTTGAATGGAAAATGTAATACTGAAGAAAGTTCCATCAGGCCCTTAAGAGTGATTTCTCTCCCCAAATTTGAGCTATCTGAGCATTATACATCTCATCTAATCTCAGTTTTCCCTATAGTCCATGGATAATGATGGGTGCCTTTAAATGGACATATATCTTCATAAAATGTCTGGCAGATAGGATGACTTGTGGTTGGCTAAAGTCTCCCTTCCCGGAAACCTACAGATTACCTTAAGATATCTCAGGTTCAGAAGCTAGAAGATAAGTAAGATGAATCCCATCTGCATTAGGAATTTGCTCCCAGCAGGTTTTTTTCTGAAATATTCCATTCCCTCTACTGTTCAGAATCTGACTCACCAAGTAATGAGATTCAGGAACTTTTGACCCCTTTAGGCTTGCCAAGCCCAAACAGCCACAGGGGAGGAAACCAGGTTGCAATATGCTAAATGAATTGTCAACAGAAGCTTAATGAAGCTTAACTCCCAGAGGCTATTACTGACAATTATATTGGAGCAGGAAAGAGTCTAGCTTGCCAGTCATCAGGGTGAGATTTCAGTGTATTTCTTCAATACTTCAGTGTTACTTTTATGAAGAATTCATTTGCCAGAAAAGTCATCAAAGGACAATAAGTGTGGACTCCAATAAACATCAACTCCAATAACATTATGTTTATGGAACTGGTTTTGTAATAATTCTCTATTACTTCAGTGTGCTTAATAGAAATTATTCCTCTCGTCCATTTATGCATTATTCTAGAAAGTTTTTTATTCTGCTATTACCTATTTACACTGCCTTCTTCCTAAAAACTGTAGGAATCTGGAGCTACTGTTATTGTACAAGTTGTATTTTGGAATACCTTTCACCACCAAATGGCTCAATGTGACAGTGATAGGAACTCTTGAAGAAACAGGAATGGTGCATTCTGCCTTCAGCTTTGACCAGCACCACAGTAACTGAAAGGTTAATCTTATCCATTGAGCCATGAAGGGAAGGGATAATATTGAATAGGAGCTCAGCAACAAAGCACTGACTGCCCTGCACACTGAATAAAACAGGATGCTGGAAACAAAACAAAACATGGTTGTATAAAGACTTTATAATGTATATTCACCAGCAGGGTAAATTAAGATTGTATAAGCATTTCTGATGCTGACATTTTTTGATTTCTCAGTTCTTTACTTTGCAACTTTCCAATTGTTCCTTAATCATAGATCTCCATTTACTTCTATGTATCTACATATTAAGATGTTTCATGATCATAAAGTCTCTCATGTCACCTTTTCCCACCCAAGAGTACAGAGGGAGAGAAGGAGAGAATGTCCAATTCTTGTTATGCGGATGCACAGTAGTACATGCAGGCTGGGTGTCCAACTCATACCTGTGAAGACAAGTGGTACAGAACTAAACTGCTTCTCTGTGGATATGAGACATTAAATGAGATCAGCATTAAAGGGTAAATAACAATGCTGAAAACGTAAGAAGTGCAATGACTGCAAAGTCCGAACAGGATGTTAGCTGCCAAGTGCCCTTAATCTCACCTTGGTGACAGTTACCTCCAGCAATAAGCACAGACAGTCTCAAGGAAAGCAACATATGGACACTCCTGTTTATTTCTTTTTCCCTTTGTCATTGAGACTGCTCACGGACAGGTTCTGCATTACATGTCTCCAGCAGAGACTGGTGACTGGTTTTAGTGGTAAATGCCTACTCTGAGCCAGAAATGAGATACAGTTTCCTCATAGAACCTATTCCTGTCAGGGTAAAGGACACACTCCAAATAATCCTGAGAGATGTAGGCAACCAGCTCAGACCATGGACCCTACTTGTGTCTCTTTGCACTGCATGAAAAGGACTTTTCTTCCCTGGATATACAGCAACTCTACTGGTATTCACAGGGTTGCCTGAAGCTTCCATCATCAGAACTGTATTGTCCACCCCAATTCTTTCATTTAAAGGGCATGCCACTAAAGGTGCGGATAGATGGATAGAGGGAAATAGCCTGGCATAAACTGGGAACGTGGTCATGGGATCACAGAATTTAGCCCTTCACTGTGCTCCCTAATTCGAATGCCAGTTTGGACAGGTTAGTGTTAGGTGACCTATAAAAGGTCCCATTTCTACTGACTTCATTCGAAAGTCTGCAAACTTGAGCAGAAAAGACCAGCAATATTGCCCGACAGACACAATTCCAGTTGCATTTGCTGAGCTTTTAAATAATGTGTATGTATTCCCTGGCAGCTGGTTTAGGGTAAAATTACTGCTTTCAAAATGTTCCTTATTGACTATGTTTTCTTATGTAGGTACAGATTTTCCACCTTTGGTCCTCTTGAATGTTCTGAAGTTTCTAAGGATATAAGAGTCTTTGTATTCCATTAGGTAACTACACTGACAAATTTCTTAATTGTGGTAGCTTAGTGCATTCAGGAAAATCCTTTCTGTTTTTTAAATCAATGTAATTTTTAGCTTATATCCATTAAGTGCCTTCAGTAAGTAAATTCACTGCTCTCCCTTGCATCTGTAGCCATTCAATACCTGTAAATGTAATCACATTCTGTCGTTTACTCTGGGTTTGTTGGAAATGAGTAGATTCACATTGATCTGGCTTTTAACCCATTTCAGAAAATACCAAGATTAGTATGTATCAGCCTATGGATGAGGCCATCATCTCTCACCAGTCAAGACCTCTACGACTCACCTTTTCATATCTATTTCTCACTTACCCTTTCTTCTTTCTTCCAGACCTCAGCTTTTCCTCCTGAAAAGCCATGTCTGCTTCTCAACTTTTTTTAGTTCAGCGGTTTGTCTCCTGAAACTGTTGCTAAGCAAAGACTGAAATGGAGGAAGGTGTCTTGGCAGAAAACTCCACATATCTGAGTTGTATGGATTAGGAAGAAACTGATGCCTTGGATTCGATATCTGCAAAGTGTGAAACAAGGTGAATATGATATATGTAATCCTTGTAATTCCTTCTGAAGGGTTTACTGTGTTGATCTGCTGTTCAATTACCTGTAGGTTAGCAAAAAGATTATAAAGGGAGAGAATTTCCTATGACATACAAAGGGCCTTAAACCTGAAGTGCAAGTGAGAAGATTTTGCAGGCTGAGCACTTCGTCTTCTCTTAAAGGAGGTATGATGGACTTTCCCCCTGTAGATCCACAGGTTTTATTTTAATTCAGTCTCTACATTTTCAAAGTCTGACATGAACTGGGAAGTGGCCATCTCCTACTCTTATCTCATCATCCTACTCTCTCTCCTCTTTCATGTGAATCATGCAGAGTAAACTTCAGTACATCAATGGCAATAACAGATGTGTTATTATAATTTTCTCAGCACTTGATCTCAGGAGCAGATGGGCTGGAATAAGAGACAAAATACTTTTTTGCATTGAAAGGGTGTGCCACAGCCTCAAAGGACTGTTCTGATCTCCAATCAGAGCAGGAGAAGATTTGCTTTTTTTCCAGATCAAATCAATATCTTCGATCCTTCATGGGATATAAACATTCTGCTTCATGTAGGAAATATATTATTTGTGGCACCCATAAATACACATAAGTACATAAATTAGTGATGCTAGGATCACCAACCTGCCTGTTCCACAAACAATAGTTCTTCTGGTGGTGCAAGACCTCACTGAATCTGGGAATGTTCTCAATTTCTTCCCTGCAGCCACAGGGATAGCAGGGAGCAGGTGGGCATGTGAGCACTGCAACAGATTACAACACTTGTCTGCTTGCACGGTTGAATCTAATACCTCTAGAGCAAAATTCATCCCTGTGGAGTATGCTGGAGGAGCAAATCAGCGTAGCTATAACAAGAACTTGCCCCTAAGAAAGTTGTTTTTATCCAGGGTAGTAATAGGTAATCAAAACCTCTGTGTCACAAGCCTTTGTAGTGCAGTAATAGGACAACTGTATTTGTGGCAGAACTGCATTTTTACTTTTTATACTCATACTTCAGCAGTCAAGGGGGCCAAGCCATGGGACAAGACAGCAGTGACCCCTGAAATACAATTTAATGCTGAGATTGTAAGCAGCATTCCCTGGTCTGCAAAATGCTCTTTGCCCTTCCCAAAGTCTGCAGGCATTTGCCCGTTCTTCCAGAGGAGCATCTACAGGTGTGCTACACACTGGCACTAGGAGGAGGAGGGCGCGCTCCACCCCATTTCTTCAGCTGATTCCAGTTCCTTTACGCTTGGCTGCCTCTGGGTTTGTTTTAATAACTCAGCTGTTTGAGCATCATTAAAATGGCTCTGACTGAAGCCTGTGATAAGATAGCAATCAGCATATGAATCAAAGTGACTCACTCCACAAACAATATTTGCCTGTACTGTTATGAGAACAATGAAGTTGCTACTGTTAAGGCTCCCAGGAGCCAGGTGACATGAAGAGAGTGGAGAGAGAGGAATTGGTTGAAAGTCTTTCTAGAAAGGAGATGGCCTTTGCAGGACTCACAGTTTAATACACTATCTTTCCTCTTAGTCAGTTCTGGATACCAATACCCATTGCATGTTGCAGGCAAATACTGCGTGGGTTTCAATTGCCTTAAATGGAAGTCAAAACCAGCATATGTTGGCACTGGAAGCGGGTGTGTCTGAGCTTTGCTGAAGCTTCTGATGCACACAAAGATGCACACAAAGAATCACCGTATTTTATCTTATGTACTCAAAACAGTCTGGATTTTGGCATAGCAGAGGGTCTGAGTTTTGGAAGGCAAGGTGCAGACAGCACACAACTTCAGTTTAAGGATGTTTCCTTAAAAAACCAGAAAACTTCCCTATTCTCAAATTCTCCGGAATTCCTGACTTTATGTATTTCCCAATAACGTGGCACGTGGTGCTCACAGTTACTATGGGAATAACTGTAGCTTGCTTTGAACTGACAATACTACTGCTGACCCAGGGTACAATTCAATTGCATGAGAAAAGATCAAATAGCAGAGGCTTACATTCCTGTTCTGCCTGCAAAGGGTAGTCTCATTTGAACTATGCAGATATAATTAGTCAATCAGCGATAGGAAGTGAAATCTTTCGTATTTTTATCCTTCAATGTGACTTTCAGGCTCCTAAGAAGGTACTTCTCATCTTGCCACAAACTGCAATGAAAGCAGGGGAGTTTCCTTCTTTCTTACAGTCGTCTGTCTCCTCCCAGTATACTATTAATTGATTCTTCTCAATTGCTCAGGAGTTTTATAGGCAGAGCTCAGGAAAATATTATCCTGACAGAATTTTCCAGCAATTTCTATTTGCATAGACTTCTTTTACATACTTCTCCACCTTCTCACTCTCTTATCCCTCAATGATGATTATTGTTTATCATTTCTCTTCAGGCAAGTATTTGAATGTGTCAACCTTTCCTGAAGACCTCTACTGATGATGCTGCTGAGCCTATGCCTCCTGATCCTGGACTTCTTAGTATTTCAGGTGGGGTTCTCAGGCCTCTCTGGCTCTTCTGTCTTTTCCCAGAATCATGGTGCCAGCAGCTTGCTCTTAACTGAAGGGGACAGTTACCTTTTGCACATTTCTGCCTTCAAGAGAGACTTGATCTCAGCTACATATGTTTTTTAGTCCCCTTCGTTTCCCTACCCAAAATTACAGTGTCTCTTTCTCTGCCTGCTTTTGCCACTGGCTTCAGTTCATCTCCTTGGTCCTCCTTACTTAAGAAAGAAGCAGCAGCAATAGAATCAGAAACATTCCACAGATACTCTAGAAGTAGCTTTATATATAAGCAACTAGGCTGCAGCTCAAGATACATTAAAAGCAGTACCCTTTCCCTTCCGTGACCTTAGATAAATTAATTCTGCTCAGATCTAAAAAAGAAGTGGAGCACCTGAAGTGGGACATAGGAAGATTCTGCAGTGCTCAAAACTGCTGTTCATCCAATGCTTTGTGTTGAAAGGTTCCTTAGTTTTCAATATTTAATTCCCTGTCTCACTCCAAGTCTTGCTTCTGACCGTGGCCAGTGATGATAGTCCTGACAGGGCTTATCCTGATGCCTCACCAGGATCCAAAAGCTCAGCTGTCTTCTGAATGCCAGGGCAATGTGGTTGAATTAAAGATGTACTGCGAAAACCTTTACCGGAGCAGTCTTTGCAAAGTAAATGCAATTTAGTTCCTTTCAGATGACAACAGGGAGGCTCTGCTGTGAACCCAGCAAGGGGAGTCTCTGTGAACTGAATTAGAGCCACTTCTCCCTAGTTCTAGGACAATACCCAAAACACAGACCAAGGGAGAATCTGAGCTCTTTATAGCCTGTTTATTGAAGCTGCTCCTTCTGGCATGAATAAATAAAAGACTGTCTGGGCCAGAAAAGGCAATAACAAGGAGGCTGCCTTTCCAGTTCATGTTTTTCACGGGAGGGAAGAATTCCATGTTTAAGCACTTCTTCCAAGGACAGCTTCTCTGTTTCTGGCTCCGACAAACCCATAGAACTAGTATGAAGCATAGCTGGGACATTCCTCTGTAAGCATCCCAACAACTAAGCTATAAGTTCCACAGAGGAGATTAAAATAAAGATGATTCCCTGTTCTTCATGTTTCATTATTGGCAGCCTCACCCGGATCCTTGTTGTTTTCAGTCTTATCCAGGGATTTTGTTCTCTGTGGTGTGTATCCTTGGCAGCAGCCAGACACTCTCACTTCTTTCCACAGGCTGTATGGAAATATCTCCACCGTGGTATTCTTCATGGTTTCCAAGGAAATCTCTGCTCTGGCACCTGGATCTCTGGAGCCTCCAACAGCCCCAGCCTTGTGGAGGTGCTAATATGTTCACACAGTCAGCAAGCGCCATGTGGGCACAGCTCATAAGGCCCATAATTTAAAATAGGAATTAAAATTCTCCTCTCTATTTAGTGGTACCACTTTAAATAACTTCATTACTCCATAGACAGTGTTTTGGTAGGAATTGCCTCCTACTATTTGCATGGGTAATATCTAGCTCTGTTAATCTATGAATTATGTTAGCTCTGTTAATCTATGAATTATGTTGGAGCCCTGAACTGCACTGTAATATAAACAGTAAGAACGACTAAGTGAAGTCACCTAATTTTCTTCCCCACTTGTTCACAAGCAACTTCAGAGACATCATTGGAAGTATGCATGCATGTCAGAAGAGCATAGCATAGCAATGTATGACATCTGTCAAGCTAAAAGCAGCATTTGGTTGAAATTTTGCATATCCTTAGAAAACTGATCAGAGAATGATGCAGATTAAGGATTATTTAAAGAAATTATTCACCAGCAAACAAACAAAGAAAAAATAAATGATGTCTATGGGCAGTTCAGGAACAGGAAAAGAAAAAAAATCAAATCTTAGATGCTAGTCATCTAATGAATTATTCACTGTGAATTAACTAAACACCAGTTCATATTTATACAGCATTTAGTAATGCAAAGTGATGTGCAAGCATTGTCTTTGTCTACAAAAGCATCTGGATAGGTTAAATTAAATCAGAGCTCAAAGTTACGAACAAAAACGAATCAGCTGACTCACTTAAAATTCTAATTGTTTCTAAAATTTGTAATTTTATTTTTCATTTTAAACCTGGATGTGAATGCTTCTGAAAATTACATCAATATACCGTTTTCTTGCCTGTCTTCTGTGCAGATGTAAAGGGAAGTTATTGATGCGGTTTATGCATCCTTTGTAGGCTGCTATTAGAGTTCCTTCTGCTGCTGACTATGCAGCTCTACTTGTACTGCTCAGGTGTGTATTAGCTGAGGAAGGTTACTGAAGTGAATAATACCTCAATTACAGACTGCTGGTCTGTAGCACAAGGAGCAGCAGGAATAAAAATCATGAGACTCTGTTCTTAGACTTGTGGGTCATAGTTCTGGTATTTCAAGTGAAAAAGAAAAGTGAGTAATAGTACATTATCATTTGCCATCTTTACTCATCTAACAGACATGTAGTTTTATTCCCCATGATTTACCCTCAAAAAATCTTTTGCAGCTACTAGACACATTTCTAAAATGTTACAGTGTTCAGTTGCAAGATTACGGTGACCATTACACAGCCAACCATATTTTGCCATATATACCATGTAGCTCATGGGGTTTTTTTAGCTAGGAGTTAGAGTTAAGAGCTAGAAGTTAGAAAACATTTGAAGCAGAAAAGTCCTTTCCCTTTTCTTTTAAGCTCTAAGTTGTGGTGCAGGATGCTCCAGAGGTCCTTTTCTCTCTTGCTTGGACTCAATGAGTTTTCTACCAGACCCTGACACTGTCTCAAGATGATGCCTGACCTCTACCCCACCATGCTCCTCAGCACAACACCCACAGTGGGCTGAAATGAATTAGAGAGAACAGCAGGATGTTGGGTTCCTGCAAGATTTTGTCTTACCCTGAGGCCAGCAAACACTTGAGTAGCTCTTCTGCCCAGCACCAGCAGCACTCCATGGCTGTGGTTTCTGCCTAGACAAAGAAGATAAAGCAAACTCTTCCCACCAACACTTGTAAATGAATCATGTAAGAGAGAGAAAACAAGAGAAAAAGGAGGTGGCTTACTGATGACAAAGCAGAAAAAGATCCTGAAGTAACTTTTTAAAGTCCTTCTCTGACATGCTGGCCGCAAAGAGTCCCTTTAATTTGTAATCAAGATAGAAAGCTCTCCCGGGAAAGAGAATTTAGCTGACTGATTCTCCAAGATATATTTAATGTTATTTCACTTTCAACAGTTTCCAGGAAAAAATAAGATAAATAAATAAATAAAGGAATAAGAAGAAATTGCCAAGAGTGATTTCAGGGGAAAACAGTGTCTTTCATACTTTCATGTACTAGCTAGGTAAAACTCAGCCAGCTCTTGACTGCAGGGAAATACTTTCCAACAAAACTGTCTGTCACTCCTTCTCCTTTTCCAGCATTTCTTTGGTCTCATCCTTAGTTGCCCCTGAGATGTTACATTTGTCTTATTTTTGTAATCGCTAACGTCTACCCACAAACTCAGTGTATGAGAGTTCCTTGATTAAAAATGAGTGCAAATGATGCATGGGCACAGATTGAGCCCAACAGGAAGATAAAGGATGAAATGGCAACAGAGATTCAGAGCTAAAAGTCTCAGCTGCTACAATCCTCAAGGTACTGCATAGAAACTCTGGAGAGCATAAGCCCGCTCTACTTTTTCCTTGCTGTATAGAGGATCACAGGATGTTGTCCACTTGAACAAACATAGGTCTCTGAGGATGAGCCAATCACTAGAAAAAGTGGATTCTAGATGCCTGTCCTTCTCAGCCTAAAGAAGGAGCATGAGATAAGTGAAGCAGGGCTTAAAATGCCTAATTCCCTACATTGACACTATAACACAGTGACTCAGGCAGATGTACGTTTCTATATAGCAGAGGCATCTAGATCTAGTAAGACAAATCCAGCCTCTAGGCTCTGATGGTGCCAAGTCTGGGCAACCACCCTCATTTGGCACCTGCACCACTCCCTCTCCTGCTGCTCAGTGACACTGTCGAAGTGCTCCTAGACAGTGACTCAGAGAAGAGAGAAGGTGGGATGAAGTATTTGGAATTGCTCTGAAGTTGGGGGGAGGACATAAGAAGCACCCAAGCAACTGCTTTGGTGAGATAAATTACTTGAGTTTGGTCCTAAGTGATTTTTTAAGGTTGTAGAGGAAGCCCTTGGCAGAGACAGTTAAAAACACCGCCAACTCCACAGAAAAATAATTTCCCATTAGTCAACATGAAGAAAAAAATCTTCTTTCTTGACAGATTTTGTATGATCTGTCCATGTGAACACTGAACATCTTGGGAAAAGGTGTTTTCAATATGTTCAGTGCTCACTACACGTAAACAGGGAGATAAAGAAGAGTAAATTCCAAGCAAGGTCAGTTGGTGCTTTGATTTCTACTAAGTAGAAATGAACCAAAATAAGCATCTAAATTTGTATACCACAGAAATATTTTAAATGTGGATTTATATCTTGCCATTTGAGTACCACATGACAACACAATATCTAAAGGGCTACTGGTAGTATCCACTGGAAGTAGTCTGTGACAAACAGCAGACACCAAAAACCTACTGGCATTATGAGTTTCAGATTTCTTACAATGAGAAAAACGTCAGTGCATCCACAAAGAACATTGCTGTCCTGCAGGCAGATTTAAGGAGTATTTGGTTATGTGTTTCAATGAGACATTTAAAATTGCACTCAGTTTTCAGAAATCTCATTCATTTAAATTGTCACAGCTCAGTAGTCCTGGCATTTAAAGCAGAAAGGGTAAGAATCATCAGCAAAAATTCCTTACTAATCTATTAGAGAACAGAAAGAGAGCAAATTTTTAGTGAAAGAAACAAAAGAGGAACCTGACTGTCTTTTCTGTCCTAGCTACTGAATGCCAAGCAAAAAGACACATTGGTGTGGCTGCTGGTAACATTGGCAGGCTGATAGAAAGAAGTCAGATTATCTGCCTTTGACTTTTTGTGCAGGTGAAATCAGGAGAAGGCAGGGTTAGGCAAATGAGAAAATGGTAGCTCAAAGGAGAAAGACTCAAACTGGCTTTAATCCAGCTTACTCTGGTCAGCTGTAGCCCAGCTGTGGCCATCTTCTGAAGGGTGAACGATGGCTTCAGGAGCAAGTCTCCCTAAATAGAAGACTGTATAGATACATTTCAATGATCTTGTGGCTTTGACCCTGTAATAAAGACAAATCCAGCCCCGCAGATGTTACTCTCTCTGGCAGATGAGAGGTTGTACATCTATCTCTTTGAAGATGGGGTCTCCCTCCTGCACTAGCTGCTAGCCCTTTCTCATGCAACTATACCCTTCCTTGTCCAGCCTGCACTTTAATCTTAGAGAACTTCTCACGTGTTTTCCCAATAGATAGATCTAGTAAATGTTACTAGCACAGCCCAACCCCAGGATTTCTGATTATGATAAGACTCAAATTAAAGTCTTATTAGAAACTTCAAGAGTATGTCAACTCAGGAATTTTCTTCTTACTTTCCTTTATGAGGTAATGTGAACTGACAAGAAAGAAGTGTCTCTTCCTTTTATGTGAGGCAGGATTGAGGAGAGACTAGATGAATGAGAAAAAAAGTCACTGCTGCAAGTGTCTTATGAATTCAGCAGGTGAAGAACAACCCTACAGTTTGGCATATGAGATCAGCCGTGTCTCTGGGACATATCAAAAGTGCATCTGAAGAGACGAAAGGCTCTTTCTTCCTAATGCTCAGGGAATTGCTATTGCAGCACCGACCACGATCATAAGGGGCAGAGAAATACTGGGCAGTATTGAAGTCTAAGCTAACAGAGCCACCTCTCTAGTTACCAGTAGGCAGAGCTTAGCTACAAACTGGAAACAGGCACCTTTTCAGCAGTGTGAGGAGAAAACAGGCAAAAGTAGAGTTATTCCTGCCAGACCAGGCTGTAGAAAGCAGACTAGCAGGTGTTAGGGTGTAACTGATACTGCCACAGCTCTGCTACACCAGCCCCTGCATAAACAGGATCTGTCTTCTGGGTTTCTCTGAAGAGACACTCTAACACCTTGTAAAAGCACTAAATGCACTTACAAGAGGGAGGGTTGGGAGTGGAATATAAATGTTTACTGCTGGTGAGATGCATAAATACTAAGCTACAGGAGCACATCTGGGTAGCAGTGTGGCTCCCAGTCAGCACTCACTCCACAAACACTGGCAGAAATGACCCCCAGCAATGCTGCTGAGAAGGACTGCAAAGGAAGGGATACATAGCAATAGGCGGGTATCTTCTATCTCTGGCATTCATATTCTTATTTCTCTGGATTTGGTGCACTGCTACATACAAATTGAAATGGGAAGTCATAGAAGGGACCCAGAGGTGAAGCACCTACAGGCTCCTTGCTCCTCACACTTCTACCAGTCCCACAGACCATGAGAAACCACAGCTCTGTTCAAAGAGGGTAGCTCTTTAATTCCACCTTGAAGAGGCTGGGTTTTCTTTGTGTTCTGAAAGCCTCTGGTTTAGTTTCTAGTCGCTAGAATTTTTAGGAATGAAGAACAAAAAACAAAACCTCTACTCGGCTTCCTAGCAGTGCTTCACAGGCTTTCTGCCTTGCTGCTCACTGGTTTGCATGCCACTGACCAATTTCTGAACATGCTGCTTCACAGGCAAACTGGCTAGAGTATAGCTAACATAATCTGTGACAATGATTTCGTGCTGGCACAGCCTTAATCATAAAAATGTTTAAAATTCATATAAGCCTTTACAGCATTTCTAGAAAGAAACAAAGTGAAATATCTACAGATTAAGTGAAATAACTAAGTAGTTATTAATAAGAATGCATAAGAAATTAAAAATGTGGAAGACACAGGGATGGAGCAGGGCACGTCTCCAAGAGCTGGGAAATACATGCCCTTGTAGTGTTCTTTTCCAGCTTTTCTCAGCTGCAAGCAATAAGACTTTTCTTCTGTGTCACTTGTCTGTTAAACAAGGAGCTAGTACACTGCAAAAGAGAAAAATGAATGAAAAATGAAATTAAGAAGCAAGACCATCTGCATTCACAACTAAGCTTTCTTATTTAAATTCAAACTCCTTTTTCCTTTGCTTGAAATGAAAACTCAGTGGTCCTGATTCATGACTTAATTACCTCAGGCGTATGTCTGTGGCTCTGCTGCACAACATGAAGGCAAGTGATAATTACCTTCCTGTGAGCCAGGCTGATTCAGGTATTCACATTTCCCTGGCAATTTCTAACTAGCCCTACCAGACTGGGTAACATTACTGGGACACCATAATGTCAATGAGTCTGTCTTTGATTTTGAGAGAGAGATTTTTAGGCTAAATAGTAAAGACTGTGAGGTCTTCTCAAAACTTCCAAAACTAGGGTCTGTATAATTAACTAAAACAGATGAGTGCCTCACTGGCTGCAACTTGTTTGTATAAATTATTCAGGGAACACTTTGTGAAAAACTAACACAATCAGGATCGTTTCATGAACAATTCATGCACAAGAAAAAAAGGTTGAACTGTTTACTTGTATGTAACAACTGATTCAGAAACCTTTAGGAACTTAACTGGATTTTACCAATGAAAAAACCAGGGGTGAAGGAACCTGCTGATTGCTGCAACAGGAATCAACACCAGAGACAGTAAAAGAATTGAGAAACCCCTAGCTTGTAGTCCAGCAGTGAGCTGATCTGTATGTCTGAGGTTTGGTTTTGGGCCTCCACAGTTTGAATGATAAAATAACTCAAAGTTTTTCCAGAAGCATTAAATCTGTAAAACAAGGCCTCATCCATCTTTCCCCAACCATGTCTCTGATTAACAAGTACCACAACAGTAGTTCTTCTGAAAGGCAGTTACAAACATTTGTCCTGGCCATGATAGGAAATTAGCTTCTCCGCTAACATGGGCATTCCAAGCATTTTCCTGCCTGCATGATGCCTGGCAGTGTGCAACTTCTTAACTTGGAGCTTAAGAGTTTGTATGTCAATTTTTCTATGTTCTGGCTCCAAAAAGCACATCAAGAAGTTTTCAGAGAAGGGAAAAAGCAAAAGTCATCATAGTGGCTCAGTAATGCAAGCAAGGTAGGAAAACTTAGAAGAGACTCTCCTTTGTGTTGCTGTCAACTAGCTGTAACCAAAACTGAGATGAGCTCTGGTCCTGCCATTTGGAAAGCACCTGAGTTTATACTGAAGTAATGCTTGCCAGGCACCTCTCTAACCTTCCACAGATGTTCCCACACACCATGAAAATGTTTCTATTCATATGAGATTCTATAAGATAATTTATTTTTATGCAGCATAAGCTGTTTAGCAGTCTTTTTTGTTGTTTCAATTCAAAGTCAATTCTCTTTTCCCTGTTCTTATAAACACTTTTCACAGTGTCCTCTCATCAGACCTAATCTCCTATTAGCAGACTGTTCTTCCTCTCAAATTCACGGTTATTGAGCGGCATGCATCTACCGTTTCCCAGGCAAGATGCTTGTGGACCAACTTTCATTTTCTTCTGTGGTGATTAAAAAGAAACCCCCCTTATTCAATAAACTACTGCAGTAAAAGATCAACTTTTCTGCCAATTCCAGGAAGATGTATAGATCCTTTTGTGAAAAGATCTCAGCACCTGAAGGCTTTTGATTGCATTATCCCCATAATATCTTTGAAAAGTCATGAAAGCACTGTAATTTCCATTTCACAGGTAAAGACAGAGAAGTAAAAACAGGACTTGCGACCAGCTGGTCTCTCCCTTACATGAAATGAGAAATCGTCAAAGGCAGATTACCAAACCTGAGAATTATAAAAAACGCTTCTTAGAATGAAGGCCAGATGTAGACCACATGCAGTCAGTGCAAGTGAAGAGATCCAAAGAACTTTTTTTGGAAACAAAATCTGAAATTAAAGAGATTAATTCAAATAAGTGACACAGAACACCACAAACCAGCCTAAAGCTTAGAAGCACCTACATGACATTCACTTTCGGGACTACAAAAGATATATTTGCAGTGCCTAATGTACTGAGAAAGAAATTCAGAGCAGAGAAAGGAGAACTCTCTCTGTACCCTGTATTTGCATACAGACCAGTTACAAGAGCAACCTCTGGGAAACAGAGCATGTGTGGGCTCACATCCCCACAAAGGTACCAAACCCAGGTATCCCACATTTTGCCAGCACCTAGACTAGAGGCAGGTCTCCAGGAAGGAAGGGATTGCTCATATGAGGACTTCAGGATCATTCATCCAGAGCAATACTCCTCATGCAGCTTTTCACCTCAGGAAAACGAAGAGATTCAGACAGACTTTTGTGCCCAACATTTCACACTAAGTGCAGATTAGGTTCTGTCTCACTTGCCTCACAGGATATCTATGCATGTAAATACCATCTTCCTTCATATATAAGACTTTCCTTTTCCTACATATATACATATAAACAGGTTCCAAATTACAGACACGGAGGTTAGGGCTGAAGTATTTCTAAGCTAGGTAGGGACTTACGTAGTTCACATCAGTTTTAATGGAAAGCATGTGTCTGAATGCACATGTGCTTAAACTCCAGGACTTTGGAAAATATTGCCCTGATTTTTCCATAATGTTAGATTGTTCATTCTTGATTGCAGTTGGAAGAAAACCCAAACGAACAAATTACTTTAACTTGGTCTCTTTAAGTTAACACATAAACATCTCTCTTCTCCTCTGTGACATACTTATTTCCATCTCCCCATCCCACAGTTTTAAATATATCTACTTTGTTCAAAGACTGAGCTAGCTGGTGGACTTTTAAGACAATAAGAATAAGAAATCTGGTAATGTCTTGAGTGATTGATATTTTTTCTTTTTTCTTTTTTTTTTTTTTTTTTTTTTTTTTGAAATGGAGGTTGATTTTTAGTGGAATTTAAGATCAATATTGTATTTATTTACTCATTTCTATCTTTGGTTGAGTGTAATCTTACAGTCCTGGCAGTTAGACCATTTGTTAAGAAGATGTTGGAGATGTTACAGTGGGATTTATTATGCAGTTCTACAGATTTATTTCCTGTTAGATAATTTGGTGGATATTTCATGTGCTGCATGATGGATAATAATATAAAAAGACACCATGCTTGCAAAATTGAATGGAATCTTTATTAGTAGAATAATTTACAGAGACATTGCAGCTGCAGCTGGCAATCTCACCCTGCATATCTTCACTGACTTCCCAATACCTTTTTAAAACTGACCCCACAGCTCTTTCTTCCAGATTTCACACATTGACCATTCAGACCTTCCTCCTGTATGTATTAATCATTGTGGGACAAGAGAAACCACTGCTTACGTCAGTGTCCAAGTATGGGGCTGATGTGGACTGGTAATAAACAATAAATGAAAAACAGTGGTAGTGAGGTAACTAAGGGTCAGATATCTCACCCCAGCACAAATCAAAAGATGCACAGAAACAACACAAGCCTATAGCAGTGGGAAAAATAGAGTCAATAGTACACAGTTGGACTTACTCCTTCCCCTACTCTCTCTTGCCCCTCTCCCCTCCTTTCTATGTGGCAGCTGCAGCTGAAAGCAACACAGCTATGTCTGCCAGCACAGCTGCTGTCTGCAGTGTTGATAAGGTAAAAGGGTTATATCCAGAGAATGGACAAGTCACCTTGCTCTGCTCATATGAGAACTTTAGGAGATCTTGGAGGTCCTCCGGCTCCTCCTAGTCAACCTCAAGACCAATCAATAACAGCAATGACAACAACAGCGAATTGCTGGGCTGTTGTGTCCATGGATACAACCTGCCTCAATTGAGCATATTTCAGAGCATCAGGAAAAAAATCCCTGTCTTCCCCACTCATAAGTCTCTTCTCTTAGCTCTCTGATCACTACAGCATACCAGCACTGTTGCTGAAGGGTTATAGTATTGCTTCATCCTGCACACCCCAGCTTCTCCCCAAAACTTACTTTGCTCCCAGTGCTGCTTCATTACAGCAGGCATCATCCTGGGCAACACAGAGCTACTGCTGCTCCCCACAGCAACAGTGTTCAGCAGGATCTGGTCCTGCACTGCTTTCATAAGAGTGCAAATTGTTTTGCACTTTCCCTCAGTAGTTCTTCAGACGTCCTCTCTCCCTTCCACAGTGTGACTCTTTTCTTTTTCCTGGCACACATACAGTGAGGTAGACATACAATAGATAAAGCAAAAGCTAATTGCAAGGCATGGAAAACACAATAGATATGTTGGGAATCTATATATCAATGCTGATGGGAACCCTTGCATGCGCTGCATAGCTAAGCACCTCTGAGAAGAGGCTGACAGCGAATGCATTGTACAGACAATAACAGATTACTAGCTACAGCCCTCAAACTAACTAAATAAAGAAGAAAGACTTCTGGGTTTGTTCATTATTCTTATAATCCTAAATTAACAAAAACTCAGGGCTGTGGTGGGGATAAGATGCTCCCCAATGCCCCCCTCCTACCTCTCAATTACAGTTTTGAATTAGTGTAATGAGCTGTCTAGAAGAGTTTGGCCAGGACCCAGGCTCCGAAGTCACTCACTGAAGTCTGAACTGCAGCAGCTGGGAAATCTTGGAGCTCAGTTTGCAGCCAGGGTTGGGAGCAGAGGCAGCTTCTATGTCTATATCCTGCTCCCATGAGACCTGAGGGCTTTGCCTTCTTCCATCTTTGTCACTGCCATGTGCCCACAAGCAGGGAAGCAAGAAGGACTGAGGAAAAAGAATAGATGAAAGCAGTGACTCTGTGGAAAGGCACCATGGAGGGTGGTAAGATATTTGTATCCCTATAAGCTCCAGCCCTATGGTAGTGTCTGACAGTCTGTGGACACAGAAAAATACAGACTGGAGAACCTTCTTGATATTCAGTCAAGAGGAAACTGGGAAAACAAGAAGAAAAAAAAAAAAAAAAAACCAAGAATCTTACAGGAAGAGCACAGTGTGTGCATATGTCTGATGTAGCTAAATGTAAAGTGGCAGCTACTCTTAAAGACAATCCGGACTTTACATGCAGAACAGCTGCATCATTCAAAGGTATGACCTTTTAAAACCCTGCACTCTACTACACAGCTGGCAAAGGCTTTTTAATTATGGTTGTTCACTATGTTCAGCAACAGAGTTTCCATGGAAGGGAGGGAGAAGATGGTAACTAGAAGGAGAAGATGAAAAGTGTATATTTATCAGATTGTTTTCTCAAAGAATTCCTTAGCTGGCTATGTCGACACATGGCATCTCCCAGCACCTCTCCAGCAAGAAGCAAAGTCAGCCCACCCAGGGCTGGCAAACCCCATGCAGACATTGCTAGAGCTTGAGCTCCCAAGTCAATGGCATGATTGCTGCCATGTCAGTTTGAAGGTCTTCCCCATTTTGACTGAGCTCAGACAATTTGGTTTCTGCCCTACCATGGCTTGAGATATACTTTAATGGGGGAAAAGATGGTTCTCTTAATGGCTGCTGAGTAGCCATTTCAGAAAATCCCAGCTTTACAGACAGGGAAGGGCAATGATGCCATTGAAAAGGGACTATTGTCTGGTTTGTCTCTTTCTTTCTATTGTGAAGTTCTATTACTCTTGATGTGATCTGTCAGTTAATTGGTGTACTAGAAACGAAGAAAGTTTCTGTCAAGCTGAATGCAGACAAGTCAGGAAAATAACACCCATCTTCTGAGACCTATATACTCTGCCCTTAGCATTAAAACTCTTTGAGTGTGTTTGCAAAATAAATGTTTGAACAAACAGATCAGCGATACGGAAAACAAATATAATGAGCCAGAGTGACCTCAGCTCTCACTATTCTAGTTTTATTGGGAACTGCAGGTGCTCTGTGTCTCCAACAGCCTCCAAAAGCTTAAACACCTATCATTTTAGTAGATCATGTTAGGAGCTTAAATTAAAACAGAACAGTAACGTAAATATATCTCTGTGATATTGTGGGCAGCATAAGCACCCTGGAAAAGTTTCTTTTTATAATCTGCCAGGATATTGACTGAATAACTGTGGAGCAGAACTTGTTAACAGGGAAGGGGCTTATCGCAGTTGCACAGCTTACGTGTTTTTTCTTACAGGCCCATTATTGCCATATTCTTTATTAGGCTCACAATCACAAATTTATTTTACCTTCACAGCGAAACTGCTGTAAAATGAAGATGTCTTATTCTACACAAGGGCTGAAGGCGTGAAGGCAGATTCCAGCCACCCCTTTAGCCCCTGATTCATCCTTCTCTATCCAAATTCTGACACCTGATAGTCCTCCACAGTACTGGGGCTTCATAATATAGGTTCTTCTGCTGAAAGCAAGGGACTAGGCTCTCCTTCCGCTTGCAGATTGGCCAGCACCGACTACAGTCTGCAACAGATGGTAAAAGAGAACAGCTGTTTTAGAAGATAAGTAGGTCAAACTTGGGGCACAATAGGTTAACAGGGACCTGAGATATAAAACAGATTGAGCATCTGGATGAATCACATGGGAATCCACACTCTGCATAGCACAGCAAAACACTGAGGGAAGTTCCTTCCTCGATTTCACTCCACTAATGTGCATTTCCAGGCAAGGTTTTGGTGTGAGTAGAAATGTTCCACTGGTAATTGTTATTAGCAGTTTTCAATTAAATAGCTTTATCAGAAAACCCAGGATGGCCAACCAATGTACTTTTTCTTTTTTCTCTCCAGAGTTTATAATATACACAACAAATGCTAACACTCCAGGATTTGTTTTCTCCTCTCCTACCACATGACACAGCTTTCATTTGTAATGACAGGTTCTGGTATCTCTGTGACACTCTCTCAACAGTGATTTCCTTCCATGCTAACTGGTGCTTCAGGAAGGCCTTGCTCAGTCATTACCTTTGAAATGTGCATTGAACTGTCCCTCTGGAGGACCACAGCCACTCTTTCTGTCTTGTGGAAAAAGACAGAACACATTCTCCTTTTCTTTCCCTTCACATGCAAATTGGAAGCACTTAAGAAAACCAAAAGCAAGATTATACCAATGGACAGCATCCAGCTTTGAAATTCTGGCTTTCTTTACTATTTGCATCAGTCACTGATTAGCTTGGTTGTCTCAGTCACATCACTCCTGGCTGTAACATCAAGGATAACACCCCATGGAAGTAGCAGACAGTCACTTCTGAAAATAAGGCTACCCATTCCTCCAGACCAAAGTTTCACCTTCAGATAGTAAAACTTACAGGTCACAAAAAGGAGTAGTTGACTGCAAAAGCACTTGGAAGAGCATTTGGAAGAGCTCTGGATGAAAGCAGTTACAGCAGCCATATGCTGATCCAGGAACTAAGAGAGCAAGGAACAAGGGAAGGCAACTCAGAAATTCCCTTTGCTAATGTAATGCCAGAACAAAAAATAATCTCCATGGATGGACTATACCAGGGGCTTCTATCTGACAAGCCAAATGAAATATGAGAAGCTTCTAAGCATGATGGCAAGCTTTATCAGGGAGGAAATGAGCAGATTGTATATCTGGCTGTCACCAGGAGAAGAAGGTGCCAAGCCCATATCTGCTCCCAACACAAGGAGCCGATGAGCTCCTCTGAATGACAGTGGCTCTCATCAGAGGATACAATGTGCCTGAGAAGTGATAAAAAAGCAGCCAAGATTTCATTATCCTAAGTGCATCCCCTCATTATATTTTCCTTTAAAAACATCTTTTAACCAATTTTAATGCAGATGAGAAAATGCAAGATTGACAGCCCTTGAGACTAAAGACCTTCCTCATTATCTGTAGCCTAGACAAGGGCAATAAAGCATCCTTCAAGCTCTCTCTGCTCTGGCAATGTGCCTTTTGTACAGCAGGCTATGAAGCATAGGGAAGGGAGCTCTTTCTGAGCACACATTCAGCTTTTGACTCGACATTGAGCTACCTGCTAGCCAGCTCAGATTGTGGCCTGTAAGATGTTTGGCACAGGAATGTATGGAGGACACTAATTCTATATTATGATAGTGTAAGTCCTCAAGCAATCTGCAGTACATGGTAGACTGAATTTCACAAACACAGTGCCAAGAGAATTAGCACTGTATAAGTCAACATCTCACAATGAGCTGGATTATTACCATCAGACTAGTAGAAATTTAGGGGGAAAACTAAATCCCTGCCCTGCCCAGGGGTTACAAATTGCCAGCCTGACAGTTTAATGCGCACTCCAGGTGAGTAGCTCACTTTATTCAAGGCAGGTGTTTTCCCTTCGCAGAAACAGGATGGTACCTTTCCTTTGAGGTGCTGCCTTACTTTCCTCTAGCCCCTACAGGTTTTGAACTTGTAAACACTGCTTGCCCATTTTCTTTCAGCAGGGGAATCCAGCAGCGACTGGGAAGTGGTGCTTGGTACCAAGATACCTCCCATCAGCTCTGATCAAAGAGGTCACACTGTTGTGAGGGGCAGCAGCTCCTATCTCTCCTGTTGAATTAGTAATCAAAGTCCCTGTGCAATAGTGCTTCTGTCCCCTATCAAGTGCTGAGAAAGACCTTTTTTTTCTTTTCATTAATATAATAATCAAGTTTCCAGTTCAAAGTTCATCATATTCATGTTGGAATAACCAGGTAGCTGACTTCAGTAGGCCTTTCTCATAAAAAAATTCACAGTTTTTTGCAGGAGTTATTTGGGGAGAAGAGAGGAAGGGAAGATCTAAGAATCTTTAAGTTACCGCTTTCTGTGGCAGTAAAGAGTATTATTATATCTGTTGTCACAGACATTATTAATGCTAACTAGAATAGTACCTACTACTATAGTTTATACAATACTGTTATAGTAATGCTATTATATAGTATAGTGGTATTATAGTAAGAATTAATATTATAGTGGAAACAACTGCTGAGTTCAAAGTTATCTTTATTTGCTGTAGCTGATTGTAGCTGCACCTGTATATTCAGAGACAATCTCTCAAAAAGCAAGATATTTTAAAAATAATAAAGAATGGTTAGAGTAGGCTTAAAGTACTGTCAATTTTCTTACTAGATGGTGAACAGAAAAAAAACTTCAAAATGAATGCAAGATAGAGACAGTGAAGTAAATCAGGTCATAAGCTCCTGTCCACATCTAAGAGGATTGTCTTGTTGTGTAACTTGCTTCAACATGCAGACCTTGGTCTTCAGAGAGAGGCTTTGTTCTCAGTGGAATAGCACAATCCTTTCTTCCCCTGTAGGAGTTTTATCTCTCCTGCTCTGAGCCTCTTATTGGAAATCCCAGGAGTTCTGATGAATTTTTAACACCTGCCTCCCAATAGTGTCAAGCTAAGGGCTAGACAGGAACTTTCTCTGGGAATAGTTTCTCAACAGGAAGCAGTTTCCATAAAACCGAATTATTTTCCTGGTTGTTATTCTTTTTATGGTCATATACTGCAGGTTTCAGAACAAAACATATTTCCCAAGATACTTCCTAAGCTTTCCAGTTCAGTGGGTTTACACGAAACGTTTTGCCTGCTTTAATACAGAGTGCAAGTACATTCTGTCTATCATCCCAAATACCTCTTTGCTGTCTCTCCTTTCCTGGCTCAGCCAGTTAGAACTGTACTGTATTTAATGCTGCTTAGCTGGAAGTTCAGGTGCACATAGCTGAGCAGTTGCAGCTTTCTTCATGCTTTCACACACAAGGCAGGCTCCTCTGCAGAAGGGCGATGTTGGAACCCAGTGTTGCTGCAGATTGTATTCTAAGTATGCTTATCCTCAAATTCTTCTTTTCTATCCCAAGCACATGAACAGTTGTCACGGAGCACTGAGATGCACAGCTCCGTGTCACGTTTTCTGACTCTTCACAAGTATACAAGCTACACCTTGTACACTTGTGAATCAGTGGGGGGTTTCTTATTGGTTTTATTTGGCTGGTTAAGCATCTTTGGACTCTGTAACCTGTGGGTGCTGTGAGAAAGGAAGCATTGTTTAAAAGACTGTGCCAGGAAACAAGAATCCTAATCAAACTCTGAAGTTCAGCTATGCCACTGATTGATTCTCTGTACTTTGTGCTTATCACATTTTTCTTTGTGCCTTCCATATGCAGAAAATGTGCAATTATTCTCTTTGGGAGAAGACACAGGTGGGATCTTAATTAATTTTTTGGTAGTGTAAATTAGTGTTGTCTGTGTCTTCACCCAGAAGCTACACAATTGTGCAATGAAGGCACAGACTCCAGTTGTGGTTCAATCCAAATAGTTTGTTGAGCGAGCTTACAGGCTTTCACAGACCCCTGCCTAGCAGTTAGTAACAATTAGAATCAGTTAATTTCTTTTCGGTACTTTTTGCAACATCATACGCTTTTCCCAGACAATCACATTTCTGACCACGCGCCTTTTCAACCGATCACATTACTGTTCATGTGCCTTTGCTTGATCAATTTATTTGTACCCAGATGTAGAAGCACATTTTTCTGCTACCAATTTTTCTACATTATTACTTTCCATTTTCCTTTAACACACATTCTTCTGTTCCTTCAGCCCACACTGGGGACTTTTCACTAGCTCCTGGGAAAGTCCCGGGTACATCACACCTTCGTCTTCAGTAACTTCTTTGTTTCAATATCTACAGTTATCAGAGATTATGTCAGTATTCTAACTTCAACTCCTCTTGACTTCCATGGTTTGCAACTGATGAGGGTTAGGATGTTCGTGCTTCCATCCAGGTCTGCTGGCTCAGCTTCTTGCGCAACATTCCCCACACACAATTGCTTATATGTTCAGCACAAACCACTCAAAAAGTGACTTTCTGAAGGAAACATTTCTCTGACAGTTTTTTCGTACACCATCCAGAACTCGAAAAGGAGCTGCTTTCAAGGCAGGGAATTATTCCAGGAAAAATAGCTCCAAAGGTTTAGGGATTTTTAGGGTGGCACCTGATGATTTTTTTTTTCTGCTTCCCAGATACAAACTATTACCAAGTCTTAGAACTTCTGCATAATGTGTTTTGTCCCCTGGAGATACAAGGAGCACTTTTTATGTGGCATGGAAGGTGTTTGGTTTTTAATAGTATGTACTCTTCTATAAATCTGGCCTTGCCCACCCCCCAGATAAATATCTCATCATTAGTTTTTTAGCCCACGTATACTTCGTATGCTATGCTATATAGTTGCTTTTGATAAGACTGCAAGAAAGATGCTGTTCTCTAATGTGGAGGCAGTTTATCTCCCTTGATAGTTGTCATGGCACTTTTAAAAGGTCTAACAAAACATTTGGCTTCCCCAGAAGATCTCAGAGGGCTGAGGCAAGATAGCACAGGTTATATTTCATTAATCTGTTAAAATACTACTGAATTCTATGCATGTAAACACTGGTACATTAGCATTATCAGATATTAATTATTTACAGAAAGCAAAAATGAAGTAGCATGGCTCCACTAGTATTAATCTGAGTACATAACTTCCGGTCATTTTGACTGTGTTTCATAGAATCATAGAATCGTTAGGGTTGGAAAGGACCTTAAGATCATCTAGTTCCAACCCCCCTGCCATAAGCAG
>JBCJKH010014611.1:0-22156 GCA_039877255.1 Loriculus beryllinus | reverse complement strand
AAATCCCCCTCCCCACACCTCTTATCCCTTGCATGGGATTTACCGTGGGTGCTCCGCATCCACCGTGGGTGCTCCCCATCCACCCCCAGCGCAGCCCCCTTAGGGGACATAGGACCAGGAGCGGCCCCCTTGGCTCCTCATCACGGGCATCCCGCGCCGCAGCGCTGCCGCTCAGCTACCCTAATCCGGTTGTCCTTTCCAAGGGGAACAATGGGTGGCCTTGTGCTGGCCCAGGCTGCCCGTCCCCGTCCTTGCAGCTGGCGCATCCGCCAGTGCTAAGCTCCAGTGAGCAGGATCAGCTGAAGCCCTCATTCCCCTTCACCCTCTTCAAGGGCTTGCCTGTCCGCTGGGGCCGCTATCGGTTACACAAAACATTTGGGTTGCAATGGGCTGTTTGTGCTGGAAAGCAGAGGGCTCTTCCAGCAGCGGGCAGTGATCCCCGGCAGAAAAAGCTTGCCCTGTGTTAGTTTACAACAGTTTCACCCACACAGAAAAGTACAATGGAGACAGATCATGCACAATGACAGGCTGCCGGCGGCTCCAGGGGATCCATAATTTATGATGTTTTTCTCACCGATCCGGTTTTGGATTTCACAAGCAGGCCCGTTTCCTTCCCATTTGTTGCTTCCTTCCATCCTGGTTTCAAGAAATCGAAGACCAGGCTCAAAATGGGTGAAAGCAGCAGTGGCTACCCATTTCTCCTGGGTGGATGTGGGTGCATGGGACAAGTGGGGGTTCCCCAGCCTCACCTTGCCACCCTGAATTTATCCCAGAGGAAGGAGAATGCCCTGACACACACCTCACTTCCTGATGAGTGGTGGCAGTGACAGCCCTTGTGCTGCTGCCCTGATGCTCAGTTTTCACTGGGTCACCCAGTAAAAACGGGGCTACCAGGACTCCCAGCAATTGGCTGATTAAAGGTAAGGAGGTTAATAATGGCTTTTAAGGATTGTCTTTACTCAAATAAATAAGAATCAAACCCTAATCTGCTCTGTCGTCTGTAATCTAGCCGCTGCTCCCTTGCCAGAAATAGATGAGCCAGGGCAAGATGCGGGCAGTCATATGCCACTTCCGCAGTCAGTCACATCCAGACGTGGAGGTGTGGTACTACGTGGGTTTGTCCAATGAGCCAAGCCTGAAACGTGTTTCTGGGGGTTCAGATCTGGAGATGCATTTTCAGCTGAAGCCCATCCCCACCAGGAGCCACTGGTCCTGCCTGCTCTGTGGCCACACTCCCAACTTCCCCGCACCCATGTGGGAAGCCACCGGCACAGAGGCGGGGAAAGGACCATCACCAACATCCCACCGCCATCAGTGGGCTGGTCAGTGAGGGCTGTGGGGCTGCGTGGCCCCAGCCCCGCTGCAGATGGCTGGGTCATCCGGGAGGGGGTTGCAAACAACCAAGTCAGGTTAAACCCACAGCCACTGTGGTTACAGGCGGCTGTGATTAGTCACACAGTGAGTGATCCAATTATAGCAACCCCTCCTCCGCAACACCCCCCACTTCATCTGCTTACAAGGAAGAGCCCAGGCCTTCCTTAACTCGATTTCACCACCCGTTTGTGTCCGAAAGAAAAAGGAGCCTCAACTTGGAAAACGAGAAGTGGAGTGATGGGGTGGGGGGCACCGTCAAGGTTTTTGTTTTGAAACCTGCCATGGCTCACAGTAATGGGAAGCCCTGCCTGCCCCCACACTGGTGCCTTCAGATGGCATCATGGGCATCGGTGCATGCAAGGCAGCTTCTGGGATGATGGTGGCCCTGCAGCCGTAGTGGGGTGGCAGAGGGTATGAACTGTTGGAGTGCTGTTCACCACTCAGCCTCAGCAGGTCAGTCTATTGCCTGCCACTGTGGTTTACTGACCCTGAGGCTGCTCTCCTGCTGCTTCCCACCTGGACTGCTGCGCAGCTCAATTTCCTTTTCTTCTTTACAAAAGGAAAGAAAGGATTTCAGGCTATTTCAAGGACTTCACCTGGTTCACCTTGCAAATGGCTGTGGTTATTAGAAACGCATTTCCCCTCTTGCTGGGCCCAGGTCCTCCCACAGGCAGGGGAAGGGAATGAGGGGGATGAGGCTGCTCTCCCCATCCTCCTCTATCCCATCTGGTGCTGGGAGCAGGTGATGGGCACCTGCGTCTTCACCACTGGGTGAGCCCCCCGGGCCTCCTCCCCAGCAGCCACCGGGGTGGTGCTTGAGGCGGATGGGAAGCAGGAGGAAGGGGAGGGAGGCATTAATTTGCCTCCGTGGCAGGCGGTGGTGCCTGCCTGCAGAGCCTGGAGCTGGGCACCACCTGGGCATCCCAAGCCACCATCCTGCCTGCATCCACCCTGTGAACCCTGCTGACATCCTCTGCAGAGCCTGCTGCAGCAGGGCACGCTGCTACCCACGTCAGTCACTGCTATTTATTGTCTTCTTTCAGTGCAGAGCAATCCCCCGGGCACACGAAGGCTCGGTAGCGCTGATCCTGTACCAGATCCTTCCTCATCTCCCCTTGCATGCATAGCGATTTTGTTCATGCAGTTCTCAAATGGTATTGCCCCAGCTGAGAGCTCTTCTGTAGCAGGGTGAAGGTTGAGGCAAGGCAAATCTGCAGATGAGCAATAATGCCACAATTTTGTTCCCACGCTGCCAGTTTCTGCCCCAGTGCACAGTTTTATGGCTGAGCTGTAAATCGAAGCCGTCTAATGCAAACCCCGATCCTTTAGTGTGGTGTTTGCTGTGGCTTTCATGGAGAGAGCTGTCACAGCCCCAGCCCTTCTCCATCTCGTGGATACAGCCGCTGTGCTCCCAGCTGTGGGCTTCACAGCTCTATCTCATGTGCACCTCGGGTTTCATCTGGTCAGGGCTGAAGGAACACACATGAGAGGTGAGGTCTTGAAGGAGGGCGAATGAGGGATGGAAAGCTTCAGACTGACCCAGCCACAGGGGTGTGCTGTAGGGTGGCTTGAGGGGCTTGTCAAGACCCTGCTGGGACAAATGTGCATTCTTGAATTAAGAGGGGATCTGTGGCTCCTGTTGTGGCCATTCACTGAACTCACATTGACAAATCACTGCTGGCTGAGGGCACTGCTGTCTTGGGGATCATGCAGCAATTTGCAGCGATTTTCTTGGCCTTTCAGGGCAATCTCTGTGAGACAATATCCAAAGTATTTCTGAGGACAAGATAGATGTGAGCACCTCCCTTTCTGCCCACCAGATTTATTTCCTCATACATGCTGACTCAACACATTCTTAACTCCCTGAATTACTGGGAACTTCCCTGGAGCTCTTCCAACAGGTGCTCTCTTATACATGCTTACCTGCTGAGATTGCCTTCCTGCTTGAACTTTCCTGCTTTTCCTATCTTCTCTCTCTCCTTCCTGCCTGTCAGATAGGTTTCTTCACACTCCTGCTTCCAGCCCTGCCCAGCTGAGCCAAAGAAAATGTCCTCTCCCCTCTTCGTAGGGATGTGTTTCCCTCATGCAGCCACTTGTCAAGTGCAACCAAAGTGTCCTTTTTGTTGGAGACAGCTGCTTTGGTGCAACATCCCCTGTGGTGGGAGCCCTCCTGCACCACAGAGATGTGGAGGACCCGGTCCACCTACATCTTCTCCTGTCCACCCATCACCCTGGCCTCTGGGGCAGAGTTCAGCAAAACAGCACTGGCACAATTAAATGTTGTAGTTCTTTGCTGAACTGGTGCCAGCTCCGATACCACCATTGCAGCCCAGGTAAGCAGCAGCAGATGTCTGAGCCCTCAGAGAGCCATTTCACAGAGGAGGAGAAATGAATGACATAAAGTCTAAGGCAATGCAGCCCAGTTCCAGCCACCGCAGTGCCCGGAGACTGGGCTGAGCAACAGCCATCCTGCCCTGCAAGCACAAGGGTAAGGGGACTAACAGAAGGCTGGGGAGACCGCAATTGCGTCTCACAGGTCCCCTCAGCAGGGAGAAAGAGAGTGATGTTCTCATCAGGATTGGAAGCACCTACAGCAGGCCACCAGAACGGATACCCAAGCAGGTTAAAACACAATGGGTTAAACAGATTCTGAATATTGTTTCCTAGTTGTCAATGTGTGCCAGCCCACCAGTGAGGCTCTCCAGGCTGTGTGAGCCCTTTTTTCCAGCACAGCCAGCCCCTGCCCTGGGAACTGCTTGTAAATGGGACAAGGAGTAGTTGAAAACTCCTCTGGCCCTTCGCACAGCATTCTCTTCAACTTGTACTGCCTCAACACAGAGCAGTGCTCAGCAAAAATGCTGGGTCTATCTTCCCAAGACCAAGTACAATAGCACATGAGGCAACAGGACTGAGACGGTAATGTGTAACCCAGCATAAGTCCTGACCATGAGGCTACAAGGACTGTCAGAAACATCACCATTACTGATGTTTATTGCTTGCACACTGATGAGATATAGAAACAGCTCCCAAGGATAAGGATTACATTTGCTCCTCATTTTGGCAGAGCTGGTTCCTGCCAGTAAGTAGCTCACATTTTAAAGTCTGAACCAAACCCCACAGAGTCCTGCAGAACTTATTCATCTGTAGTTGAAGTCCTTCGTGAGTAAAGAAGTGGAAAGAAAACCAAAATAATTTCCTTTAATGAACGGAAGGGAGACAAGAAATTCCCAAATAATTATAAGTGTGTTTACAGTGACTCCCACAGTTTTATGCTGGTGACCCTGGGTCAGATGAAGGGTTTTGTATAGATCCATCTGTAAGTACATAATACACTTGTCATAGATGAGATCAGCTCTGATGTATTTTTCTGGCAGCTTCAGAGCCGTCATATTTTCAATGTTTTGTCCAGTCAATCACATCTCAAACGGTGGGGTTTCCATCACATCCCTCCACCGCCGTGTAGCAGCTCTGTTAGGACAGCTTCTTAGTGTTGATGGTAACTCTCCGACCACAGAAAGATGAACCTTGTCTGCAGTTCACCAAAAGATGACCCATTTTATTTTCATTAACTGGATGTAAAATGTAATCCCTGCAGTTCTCCCTGGCTCTTATCAGCCTGACTTGCACAGCTCAAGGAGTGCATACCTATGTGGCTGAGCACTATGCTGTGCAGAGTTACCCTGGGCAGCCATCCTCACTGACTGGAGTAAACCTGTGCTTGCTCGCCAGCTCTGTGGGGCACATCGCAGGATGAGAAAGACACCAATGCTACATCCAGCACCAGATGTAGTTCCCTGGGAGCTGCCCGGTGTGTCTCTGCCATGCCATCCCATCCACTTAATGGCACTGTGAAGGTGGTGTCAAGCTCAGCCACAGTGCCCTGAAGCGCTGAGGGCAGGCAGCACAGCTGTGAGAGCAGTGTAGCCCAGAGGTCTTGCTAGTGGGCAGCTACAGGTTCACTAGTTGCTTTCCTTCCTTGAGGGAAATCTGCAGGGGAATGCCCGGGCTTGGAATCCAAGCTGCTTTTAACACGTCTTTGCAGGCATCACCGGACGTGCTCAGGGTCTACCCCGCTTCCCGTGAGGCTGTTGCTGTAGGTAGGGTGTGTGTGAGCAGCCCATCTCACCTTCCTGCCCCTTCTCCCTCACCACTGAACCCTAATACAAAGCGCACACCCGCTGTAGGATCCTCTCCCAGTGTACATTTGCCTAGATTGGCATAGACACTTTGCTGATGAGTTTATACTGTGGGACACCTGATCCTAGCTGTGCATCTTGGTGCCGGAGCCCTTCCAGAGGGGCTGCTTAGATCAGTGCTTGTGCTACCCTGCCAGCGGCACCAAACTTCGTCACTCGTTTTTATGGCACTAGCCTGTGCAGAAGTAGGATCATCACATCAAAGGGGGTAGCTTCTGCAATACCATATGCACCTGTTCTCATGCATATTCCTCATGGAGTCATCCTCTGTTTATGTTTTTATTCTCTTGCTGTACTGAGTGAACTTGAAAGATTTTGGCATTTGAGCATGTGGCTTCAAAGGTGCACATTGGCCATGAGTAAAGCGTGCATGTCCCGAAACACCTTTCCCCAAGACTCCACATTTTGTAAAGCAACTGCATGGATAGGGAAGCCTGCAACTCTTTCCTTGCCTCGCCCTTCGCCTCCCTGCAGGAGCCACCGTGCAAAGCAAAGCAGGGCAGGGCAAGGCAGGGCAGGGCTCAAGGAGGTGATTCCCCACTCACAGCCCACTGGCATTTCTCTCCCAGATGGTTTTGACAAGGAGAGATGGTAATGCTCCTGCTCGCCCCAGCCCCGTCTGTGGGCTCACATGTATTCCTGCTCACACGCACACTCCCACCATGGCCCCGGCAGCTGCTCTCATTTATTCCCTCCGTATTTGGCTACTCAGTGTGCCCACCATGACTGCATCTGTGGGGGAGGCTTTCAGAGGTGCTTCCCCATGCACGGGTGCAGGCAGGTGCTGAGTAGGGCTTTCAAAAGCATCTTATTCCTCATGACTTAAACAGGAGCGAGGCATGCTGGCACCTTTTCTACCCTGATCTGCACCTTTTGTGCTGAACACTGTATTTAGCTAGGATTATTTTGATGTCCTCACCCCTGCTTGTCTTCTGAATCACTGATGTGCAAGCCAGCTCCTATCTGCGGTAAAGCCACATAATGGTGTTAGCAGTTAACACCAAGCCTGGGTAAATACACCCTGCCTTGGAGTTGGGCTGGCTTTGCTTGGTTTGGCTCAGGGCTGACCATGGCTGCATGGGCTCTGATGAGGTGCGAGTGTAAGCAGGGCAGGCTCGTATCTGCTGTTAATTCCTTACTGGAATTCGGGCAATTTATATTAGACTAAGATAGGTCCTTGTTGGTCTCTGTGGCATGCAGTGCACAGAGCAAATGTTTGTGGTGTGATTCATGATTTGGGAAAGTGCAAAGCGTATGCTCAAGAAGACACCACCCCCCACTACCCAATTAGTTTCCCTGTCATATTTTTTTCATTTCTTTATCATTATTTCCATGGTTTCAAGTTTATTAAGAGTCTTATAATATCTGGGGTTATTATTTAAAGCCTCAAGTCCTGGAGTCTTTCAAATGCACATGAACTGCTGCTTTCAGTGCAAGAATAAACAAAGCAAGAATGAGTTTCGGCTTTCTATAGCCACAAAGACATGCCAAAGCACTAAACACCCTTCAGTCACCCGAAATGTCAGCAAAGAGAAAGCCAGTCTGTTACACTGAGATGAGTTTTAAAACACATCCTCCTTTAAATTTCACTTGTGGGGGCACTGAGCAGCAGACTCATGTTTTCTGCATGGTGATGCTGCATTTGACCCGTTTTTGGAGTAGGATGAGAAGCAGACCATGAGCTGCAAAGAGGTGGCCTTAGATCACAGGGGAGCTGGCTATGGTTCAGGGAGGAGATGGCCAGGGAGCAGGGAGGAGGTGACCACAGATTGTGGAGGAGGTGGCTATGGTGTAGGAAGATGTTCCTGGAGTAGGAAGGAGATTTCCCTGTAGCAGGGAGGAGGTGGCCATGGATTACGGAGGAGGTGGCCATGGAGCAGCAAAATGTCCCTGAAGCAGTGCAAAGGCAGGAGCTGCTCCCTGGGCATGGAGGAAGGAAAGGATCATTCCCCCCCCCTCTCCCCCCCCCCCTTCTAATGGATTTCTTCAGATAAAAGAGACCCAGCTACCTTTCTTCCCTGTAATGGCCCCTGAGGCTAATGTCTTAAAGAGGAAACAAAAGGATTGCTTTACATCACACAAGTGGGGCAGGAGCTCAGGGGGGAAAGCAGCACTTGAGTGCTGCAGCACTGCCAGGGCTCCTGCTGCAGGATGGAGGCCAGGGGGAGGGGTGCTGCTGGCCCTAACTTGAGCTTTGCTGTGTGGCCTCTTGGTATTAAACCCTTCATTAACCCCTTCTCTGCTGCTCTAGTGTCCATGTGCTCCAGGAGGGCTTTTCTGTCCTGGGTCATTCAAGCCGGTGTGGGCATCAAGGCAGGCCGCACAAGCGTTTGCATTTCACGTGCATAGCCAGCAATGAAGACATATGGTGTGCGGTGGCTAAACCATCCAGAAACAGCAATAATATTAAAATCCACAAAGGAACTCTGCAGTAATGCCTTAAAAAAGACGGCAAGTGATAAACACAGGGAAGAGCTGAACTCAGAGGGCAGCAGGAAAGACGTTTCCTACGGAAGAGGGGTGTTGGGCGAGTGTAACAACAGTGGCGGGTAGCGTACAGCTTCCAGCAGCTCCAGCTGTGCTGCTCTTCCTTTGTCTGCTCTCTCCTCTGGCAGCTTCCTGAAGGGAGGACAGAGCAGGTGTGACAGCCACTGAGGGAGCCCCAGCAGCAGAACCAGGGAGTCAGGCAGCAGCTGGGGGCTTCAGGCAGAAGACGGATGCAGCAGGTTCACTCCTCTAAGGAGGAGAAGGCTGCACAACTGCCCATCGTGACTGGCTCCATCAGGAGAGCCATGGTGTCCCTCTGGCTTTACATGGCTGTTGAATTTATAAACCACCCACTCCAGCAGCTGAAATTTTCCATGCTCGGCCCCTGCACAGCACCTTCTGTGTATCTGTTTTTGGCAGAGGGCTGTGTAGGAGAGAGATTGCTGTAGGGAGAATAAACTGCCAAACAAAGTAAAAGAGACACCTTTGATTAGCATCTAATAGGAGAAAATCGACTCTTTTGGACCACCATCATCCTTGCCACATTGGATCAGAATGATGCTCTGTCAGTGCCTTGGGTTTGACCCTGCCCTACACTAGTTTCTTCACAGGAAGATACAAGGAATGGGGCTTATCAGCATCTCTCCAAGAGCATCCTTCTTACCCCTGGGATCCCCTTTTTGTCACATCCCTGAAGCATGACCCCACTATGCCTGTCTCAAACTCATTCTGCAAGGCATGTGACTCCTTGTCCTTGAATTTATCAAGTTTAAAGAAGAGCAAGTGATGTCCGAAGCCTGTCCTGTTATGGTTCCCACTGAAGATAGATAAATGTTTTGCTTGGTTGAATATGAAGCAGCTGAAAAAAAAGACTCAGTGGCTGGATGATGTGGTCTACTAAGGCTTTCAGCCCTGTAGGGCAGGTTTGTCCCCTCTGTGGCATTACAGAACATGCAACTCTTCTTCAGGCTTGAGAGCTACACTGCTCTCAGAAAAGCTTACCAAGGGAGGAGGATCTCACCCTGCTATTGAAACCTATATGACTCACAGATAAAGTGAAAAATAATTAAAAATTAATAAAGAAAACAAATAAGCCCCTATCCTGTTTTAAAAGTAGGGCCAAGGGAGAATACTTGGTGCTGAAAATCGCATACCCCCAAGGAACAAGCACTATCTTTTCAAAGGTGCAGTTCTCCCAGAAGCAATGGGAGCAGCATCTGCGCATATAGCTTTCAAGTTTGTAATTTGTCTGTAATTTTTCTGCAATCACCAATATTCTGTGGGGATTCTAGGGTGCTTTTTTTCTAATGTGTGTTTTCTTTTCCATTGCAAAGGCCCAGCACTCTCTCTGAAAGCCCATATGCTCCTGTCCTGTTCGACTTTAGTGTGCAGGAAATGGCCTCTATCCAATTAGCAGCATGGGAATTAGCATGCTGGAAATTCACTACTCCCTACCGTATTCCCCTCTGAGAGTGCTGAACTTCAGTGCTCAATTTTCTCCCTTTATTTCTCTTTCTCTTTTTAAACAGCACCGTGAAGACTGAGTGCATAGGAAGCTATTAGAAAAGCACTGCTCATACTGAAGTCAGGAGATGCAGCTGTTAAATTCCTAGTGATCTTAACACAGAGGTATTGCAGGTGAGTTGTGCTTTCGAGTTGCACTTTTTTTCCTGGCTTAGTATATATCATTTATCTTGTAGGATGTGAACAGTGTTAGCAGTGCTTGAAGCTTGTTGTGAACTCATAACATTCAATACTTTACTTAAGCCTGAGCCTTTGGAGTCAAAATAAATATGACTGAGAAAAATACCAGTTTTAGGACCCTCAGGTTTGTGAAAAGCATGTTGAGCATCATCAAAGTAAAGATGGGAAATGTAAAATAAAGAAACAACCACAATTCCATACACCTAAATACAGAAATGTATAGATTTGTAGACATATTGTTACTTGTAAAGTCAACTGTAGGATGTTTTACTGGGATGGGGAGAAAGCAACACATGCTTTTTGTATGCTTGAGATTGACATTGCTGTGTAAACACCACGAGTCATAAAAAGGAGGAATCCATCTGAGATAACAGAATTACAATACCTCACTTTTAACATCCCGTGCTCAAGCTTTTACCAGTGTGTCTTTAATGTGATAAATTTCTGCGATGGGGCATATTTACTGTATAAAAGAGATAGCCAGTGCTCTTTTGTGACGAATGTAAAGCATGCAAAGGAAACTTTTTATTTAGGCTGCTGGACACAGACCAAAGCTGTGGTTTTTCTGAGCTGTCTGGCTCCCAGACTGACTCTCACAGTGGGTGCCTAGTGTCACCATAATGGCTTTCTCGAAGTCCTGGCCTGGATTAGTTGGTTTCAGAGCAGACTGCAATGCAGACTGCGTTACACACAGCTTACTCTCTTTTTTCACCGCAATTTTGAGAAAAGAATCTCTAAAGAAGCCACAGTGGAAAGCACATCCAATGTGCGAGGCGGTAAAGTCCCTGCTATGTCTTTTGCAATTTGTCTGCAATCACAGACAAAATTAAATATCTTATTGTCATTATTTAATTACCTTGTGTCAAGCAACCTCTTGCTTGGCCAGGCTCTAGTTATACTGGCTGTTCAACAGAACTGTTTTCAGGTGAAGGGCCTAAAATGTAAATTATGAACTGCAGTAACTGTGAGAAGTAATGGGAAGGCTGAAAAGCATTTGTTGAGCCTGAGATCAAATTGGGTGGGGGATTGAGCTGCTTTCCCTGCTCCACCAGGAAGCTGTTGAAGGTGTCCAGTATATCAAAAGGTGTTTGGGGATCAAACTTCCTTGCTGTATTCACTTGGCCAGAAATGTGTGATGTCCTGTGCATTCATGTTACCAAATGTGGATAACTGGTTCTCTCTTATCTCTAGACAGAAAGCTGGGCAAGGCCTCCACAGACACCAGACAAGGGAGGCCCACCTGGGTGCTGCAAAAGAAGTCAAGATTTCCAAATGTCTTTTCATTCTGAGCTGGAACAAAAGCGTTTGGCCAAAATGGGAGAGCACGTTCACAAGCAAAACCAGGTTGAGGTCAAGACCAGCCTCTTCAGATTAGCACAACCCCTCTGCTAGGTTTAACTGGGAAGAGTTTGGCCACGTGAGAACACAAGGTAGTGAGGCTGATAGTAGCTGGATGGCAAAAGTAAACAGATGACACCCATGGCAGGCTGGAGGCAGCCCAGAGGCCCATCTTTCATGATGAGGAACTCTTGCTCTATCACTCAGTGGCAGAGAAATTAGACAGCCCTAGAACAGGATCTGAACAGAAGTACTGCAACACGGGGCTGAGAGACACCAGTAGCCTTTGGAATAACACTGTTTTCCTGTATTTTCAAGAAAGACTTATGTCTGGTTTTATCTGAGGAAGAAACTGACTTTTATTGACATACTGTTTAGCCAAACTAAGACCATGGGCAGGTACTATCTAAAACGGGTGTAAAACAGGAGACACTAATACTCATAGGGTCCCTGCCAGTATATGGTTTCATTTCAGTGTTTGACACCAAGAAATACTTTGGCCAAATACAGCGTAATTGCATCCCACCTGTGCTGGTGGGACTAATTTATACAGTGTGGACCCACGGTGCCCTTTCCTAAGAAGACCTTGGCATGTTTGCTAAGTCCTGCACAGTGCCAACCACATCCTGCCCAGGGAATTAGCTATTATAACACTATAGTCATATTTAGACATTTCTGTAAAAGGATTTTCTTGGTATCTCAAGCCCACTTATGGGTCATTGTCCCTCAAATGTGCACCTAATTGTGTTGTAAAGAGCCTGTTGTCACCTGTCCTTCCCCTTCAGGGGAGCCATGACCTAGCTGGACACAAGGGCTGTTCCCAGGGGGCCCAGGATGCTATTGTGCCTCTCCTGAGCTGTATGAAAGGAGGTGATGCTGTCACTCTGTTGTGACAGCAGTCAGGGCAGTGGGTGGCCCAGCTTGCTGGCAATGGGTATGTCTTCCCTGTACATGGAGGGCACTGGAGGCAGGATTTCTCCATTAGCTCCCCTTGGGGTGGTTGGCTCAGCATTAGCCCTGGGCATTGGGTCCTCCCTTAATTAGCCATGGCCTGTGGTCATTGACAGGCTCTTGGCCATTTTAATGGAAAGATGTGTTCTAACAGTGACCTTGATCTAACCAGGAGGTGCCAATCACAGCGAGAATGATTGTCATAACAATCATTGCCCGCACATCGGGGACCTCAGGACCAGCAGCAAGGCAGGCGGCACTCCTCCATAGCTTCCGTGGCTCTATCCTGCAGCAGGTCAGAGGAAGCCTCTGAGAGCAGAGATTTTCTTTCCCACTGTGAGCTCAGGTCCTGGTCTGAGGAATTACGTCTTTTGTGAGGTCTGACTGAGCTTCACCCCTCAGTAACTGCACAAATGTCTCCTCTATCCCTCCTTTGCTCCCTCTGACCCTGTCCTCCAGCAGCCTCAGCTGGCTGTGCCCAAGCTCCTGTGCAGCCCGCAGGACCCAGCTCTGGGGGTTCCCACTCCCTCTCCCCAAAACACCTTCTTTGTTCTATGCCTTCATTCCCTATTCATGTGATCACCTCGGTGCGATGCTGTCTCTCTCCCCTTCCCTGACTCTGCAGGAATCAGCGGTAGCTTCCCTCTCCATCTGCCACTGCAGAAGGTTCCTGGGCTGCGCTCTGCCCTTCCCCCAGTATTTGTAGGTCTCTCTCTCCCTCCTCACCCTCTCTCCCCCCTCCCATTCCCTGCAGAAGTCCTCAAGAGTCAGCTGTCACTTGTTTTTATTTTCTCCTGGCTCCGGTAGCACCGTCACATCTGACTTGCCGGCGCTATTCCTCCGTGGCTGGGAGAAAACATGGCCAACTTTTGCCTGGTGTCAGTTTAGCAGCCTGGGCCTCCTCCTCCTCCTCCCTCGGGGTCGTGGAAGCCGTTGCCGCACTGTCTCCTCTCCTTTCTCATCATGGCTGGGCTGCAGCTGGTGTGACTGGTGTGAGCAAATCTGGGGCCCCCCGCGAAGATGCTCAATTGAGTTTGCTTCCCCCTCCCATCCCCCTGCCCCTGTGAGGGTCTGTGTGACTTTTCTCCCCTCTTCCTCCTCCCCTCGGCAGGGAGGAAGGCTGGTCCGAGCTGGAGATAGAGACAAGGACGCTGGTACAGGGAACTCGTGGCAATCGCCAGGGTAGGCAGCACCTTCTGGGATAAAGTGAGAGTTTTCCAAGGTCCCTTCAGTGCAATTAGGGAGGTGCCTGCAGCCTTCTGGGGCTCAGCCAGGACAAAGGACCAGTGGCTCCACCAGCATGCCACGGGAGAGCAGACATCCCTGCCACAGGGCTCTAATATGCCCCAGCCATCCCATGGCCCCATCCTGTATTGCCTGTCCGGGACTGCGGGGTCCCCCAGTCCTTAATGAATTGACCCTTTCCTGCTTTCCTGCCTATCCTTTTATGATTGCCCTGGGGCATGGTTCATTTTACTCCCTCCTTTAATGAGTCAAAGGGGTCCAGTTGGAGGCTTTCCAAGACTAAGCTTCCTGCATTTCTTTACCCTTTCTACAAGCTTAATGAATATGCCACCAAAAAGCTCATTAGATGTAATGTCAGTTCTATTTCTGGTGCTCCCTCTTGGAGAAACTGCGTCCTGTGCTGGCAGGGAGATAAACCCAATGAGGGCCACAAATAAGTACGAAACTACTCCCATCGCTTCTTTTCTGTCCTTCACTTTTTCATGCTTAAACAGGAATGAGGGAAGATTCATGAGCCCTCCAAACTTCTCCTCTCACTGATCATTTACCCAAGACTCTTCCCTCTTGGCCCCTCAGACTAACACCAGCAGCCTGGGCTTTTTGCTCCTGGTTGCTGCTGTGGCAGAGGGACAGTGGTGGTGTGTACAGTGAGGAGGTGACAAGTACAGGGCTGCGTGGAGGAAGTGGAGCCTTTAAAGAGCGATGCAAACCACGGTGCTTCTGGGAAGCAATCAGCCCTGTTTACTGCAGGTGAATCAGAGCTCCATGACTGGTGAATCACTGGAGTATTTGACATGTCAGAGCAGTGGAAAATGATTCACTGAAGGTGTGATCTCTGGAGAATAGGGGTTTTACCCACCGTCAAGAAAATTTGGGATTGCTTTAGGGTTTGTTTGGATCCCCTCCTCCCTTCCAAGGAAACTGGAGTTCACAAAGACAGGCGGGCCAAATGGTGGGGTGGCAGAAGAAATTGAAAGGTGCAGTTATTTGGTTGGGAATAGCCCCCTCCTGCTGCTTGTCCTGGGCTATCACTTATCACACACACATGTGAGTTGCAACTAGTCACCAGGAAGGAAGAAGCAGCCAAAGGGAGAGGATGTGGTTACTTTGCAATATACTGTATCTCTGCTAGAGAGTTGCAAAATGCATCCTCCTTAACCTTGTGAGCCTTTTGCACCCTTTCCGAAGGTACAGGAGAAAAGTTCTTCTGCCTTTGTATTTCTCTTTCTACAGATGTGTTTTTCAATGTAGCGTTATTTTGTCATCTGCGTTACAATCATCTGGTGAGGAGGCCTGCTATTTTGGGAGTGAGTATTCTCAGCTCTAGGAATCATAAAATCTAATATGGCTTTTGATGCAGTGGGAGCGCTAACACCCTCATAAAAAATCCTATTTATGTTTGAATTTGAACAAGGTATTACAATGATTTAAAGGGTACAAGTCAGGAGTGTGCCAAGATTAGTGGCCTGCTATTGGTCTTAATCTTTCCCCCTTACCGTTTCCAAAGATATATTAATAGCTTCAATTTTTAATTTGAATTTTCCTTCCCTGTAAGATATCATTAAGTTGAAAGGTGCAAATGAATGACACTGGTAATTTGGGCTGCTTGAATGTCTCTGCCTAGGATGGGAGGGTCAGATGTTTCCAAGTTGCTTCCCCAGTGTGGCTATCAGTTATAGATTAGGTCACGTCTTGTACCTCCAGAGGTGTGGAGAAGGCAACAGCGGCCATAAGTCACTTTAAACTTTCCAGACTTTCCAGGCTCTTTCAGGCCCGGAACAGCTCCCTTACTTAACTTTTGTCTACTTTCTTTAGTGCATGTCTCAGGAGATAGCAACACGCTTGCCGGGTACGGCCCCTTGGTGTGAGTGCGAATCACAGGACGGTCCACACTTTGCAGAATGAGGCCACAAGCATGTGGAGACAGAAGTGTTTCTTTTGCAAAGTACCTGCTCAAAAAATGATGCCACCTAGATACTAATAACTGTTTATATTTTGCATTATTATTATATTATAATTAATGCTGTGATACATAAAAGCTTCTTGCACAATTAAAATGACGAAGTAATAATATGGAAGATGGGAATCTCTAGAGCTAAGGGACAAAGGGAACCAGCAATTAGTGGAGCTATCTTTAGATCTTTGGCCCTTCGCAAGGACAACAGAGAGCTACTTAATAGGGGGGGTTGGGAAAGTGCTGCTCAAAAAAAATCTTGTAGGAAAATACTGTGTACTAAGTTGCTCAGTTCTCCCTTATTCTCCTTCGTATCCATTCACTTCTAAAACAGCCCTGTGTTTCTTAGCATCTTTAAGGTGAAACTGTCTTATATCCCTTAACCTTGCCTCCTCTGAGGGAGACAGAAATTCTACCAGGAAGCCCTGTGAGAGATTAGCACTGCTGATACACTCACCACCATAGCTACCACCTCCTTATTTGTCTAGGAGCATGCTGTGTCTGGCAGCTGGTAAGAAAATAAATAAATAAACCCCAGGAATCAAATTCCTGAGGAATCTGGTCATTTCAAGGTTCCTCTATACATTCACAGGTTTTAAAGGCCAGAAGGGACAATTATATTCTGACCTTTGGCGCAGCATAATCCATTGAATTTCTCCCAGTGTTGCAGGCACTCAGCCATATGAAATGAGTTTGTGCTCTTTAAAATCTCCTCAGCTCTAGCCTCTTCTCTCAAACAATCCCCTCTTACCCCTCATGCTCTCCTCTTCAGCACTGCCTGTGTGGGCAAGGGTGTTTGCAGTCCTCTAACAGAAGCAGCAGTATTTTACATTAAAGCAGCAACAGCGCGATCCCTTTAACCCGTGCTCGCTGCTTCACCTCCAAGCCTTCTCACAGCATTTCAGCCTTGCTCCCAGAGGTGGGGACAGCCTTCGCAGATACATCACAGATATCTCCTGTCTGGGTCCCTTCCACGGGGAGGTTTTAGGGCAGTGTTTTTTCCGCAGCAGGGAGGAGGGGTGGTTCCTCTGCCAAATGGCCGGAGAGTAGAAGAGCTGCAGCGGGGAGGCTGGCTGGGCTAGAGCCAATGTGGTGTGTCTCAGTGCTGTCCCGGAGGGGGAGAGTTCGTGCCTTTTCCTGTTATTTATTCTGTGATGGCTGCAGCCTGGGGCTGGGCTGGCTGTCGGAGGGACGGTGACAGCCAGTGGCCAGCCTGGCTGATGGGTCTGCTTTGCGTGGAATTGGGAGCACATCGGTGTCGGGGGAGCAGGAAACCTCCTCTGGGCTCAGAATGGGCAGAAAGGGAACCCTGCGACAAGCAGAGGACGGTTTCTTAGAGGCTGAAGAGGCTGTGAAGAGAGTCTGGGTCGAAATCACTGGGGTACGTAGAGCAGGGGCAGCGCCCTTGGCCCTGAGTCAGAGAAGCCCTGCCGGCACACCTGCGCGGAAGAGATGACTGGTTCCTGTAAAGAGCCTGAGTAACTTGTTTGTTTAGTCAGGGGAATATTGCCTCCCCAGCAGGGTGGACAGAGCCTGGCAGCTGCCTGCAGCCCAGCAGAAGGCTCATAGCAAAAGGAGGGCTGAAGCCCCAATGCATCTTGGAGGTGCACAAGCTGCTTTCTGCTTGCTCCCCTGCGCTTGACATGGCAGAACATTGCATTTACCTCAGTGCACAGGAGGGCTGAGGCTGGCTTTGTGACTGTAGATGTTAAATTAGTTCTCTCCCTTTCAGTTCTCTTAGGATGATTCCCACTTCCACACAGGCTCATAGGTTAGTCTCTCTGCATCCTCAGACGCTGTAGGGATGAAACATATATTCTGCATACTGAATCAGCAAGAGTGACTTTTTGGCTATGCTTTACATCAGCCTTAAATTGTGTGGGGTTTTTGGGAAGCAGGTTAGTTAGGCATACATCAAGCAAAGACTTGGCCCTTTACAATTCCGAATGTGCCAGAGCTCCTGCGACTTCAACTCACTATCTTCAAATACATGTTGCCTCTGAGCCTTAGAGCCAAGTGATCACATGGGGTTGCTCTTCCTTCTTTTGGTCTGTTTATTTACTTACCTATTCATTCGGGGCAGATGTATAGCTATTCTAGCTGAGCAGCAAAGCTTGAAGGCTCAGGCTGGGGAGCAAATAAAAAGAAGCCCAACTATAAAAAATCTAAATCTCATGATCTGTTAAGCGTGTCTCCCTGTCTGCCGAGGGCCTGGCTGGTGCTTCCGGACTGATTGGTTGGCAGGACTGCCATTTCCAACAGTTTTCCAGTCTTCCCACAGGAGCAGTGATGTGGTTTATATATTTCAGTCTGTGCTTCAGCCTGCTGCTGTCTTTAAAATGGCTGAAAGTCCTTCGCGAAGGGAGTAGGAGTGCCTAAAAAAATCTCTTCGTGCGGTGCCCTCTTCTCCACAGCTGTGGTTCACTCACCATTATAAACAATGCGATAACTTAATTCTGATGGGCTGTTTTAATGTGCTATAAAATATAAATTTAGGCAGCACGTAAAATAAGCTTTTCCTGCCGTATGACAGAAACCACAACTGTCTGGAAAGGACATACAAGCCAGAACCTGAAAGGAGGCAAAGCACAAAGCCAGACATGATCTTTGATCATCTGTTGTTTAAAATTAACAGCACAGATCATAACCACACTTAAATAACACATCTGTCTGGGGGTTAGATAGTAACACACAATATGCTTTTTTAATTCATTATGCATTTGAATCTCTCCCAAGTAACAGGTGGTTTTCTGACAACACAGTCTGCCAAAAAAGCGCTTGAGAAAGGGCTGACTGATGGTTATCCTGGGAGGTGAGGTAGCCTGGGTTCCTGGATAGCAACAAGCCCTGGCTTTCTTAACTCTTTTCGTGCTGGTTCTCCATCAACTCCTGGTGTAATTAATGCCCTGCCTGCATTACAGCACCTGTATTTGACTGCTGAGTGGGCTCGAAGGGTGGCACTGGCCTCACCAAACATGTTTCTTCAATGGATAGATCTGAGCTAATGACCTTAGAGACCCTTCATGGCCACCAGAGAGGACATAGCACCTTTGAAGGGTGTTTCGTCCTGGGCTATAACTGTCTCAGAGGTGGCTGTGCCCACAGCAGGTCTGCTTGTGCTCCTGAACCGTTAAGGGGGTGACAAGCCTGGATGGTGACGTCTACACCACAGGCAGGAGCTGGAGGGTAAATCCCATCTGAGCTGCTCACACACTGCTCTGGGAGAGCTCAGACCATCCAGACTGCATCAATGTGGCCATGTGTTGCCTTCTACCAAGGGTATGTCGGAACAGTGCTGGTGGCATGTGGACAAGAGGTTGGGGTCTGTCATGGCAGGCATGCCCCAGGCTGTTCACAAACCCCTTCAAGGTAGAGAGGAGAGCATTGCTCTGCCAGGACTGGTGTTTCACCAAATGGTGACTGGCACCTAGTCCAAGAGAGGGAAGTGTAAAACCACCGCACCTTGCTTTTCCTTGCAAAAGAGGCTACACAGATGATCCCACTGCAGCATGAGGCAGGGATATGATTAACTGTACCTCATTATGCATGACAGCAACCACTAGAGCCTATAAAATTAGCCACATCTTTTAGAACTCTAGCTGCGCTGTCTGGAGTCCAACACACGTGCCGCTGCACGGCTCCCTGGGGCCCTGCTGAGAGGTTTCTGGTGCGGAGCTGGTAAAGGAGGGAGGGGGACAAGATGTGGCCCCACTTGCCCCCTTGCTTCTTGCTTCTCCTCTGAGCATACTTTAGGTGATCTGTCTGTCCCTCTGGCAGTCTTGGGAGCTAATGGTAGGGAGAAGAGTCCTGGCCTCACCCCTCGAGAAGTGAGGTGAGCTCAACTCCAGCAGTCATGGATTTGTGTCCCTTCATGTACTCCAATTATAACAGTCATTCATTTTGACCCGCTCCTTGTATAAGCAGCTGCTCTGGGAGGCGAGGGAAGGAGAGACATGACTTCCTCCAGGGCTTGCTCATAGTCATTCCTATTTCTGGCCAAATAAACTCACCAGAGGCCGTTCCCTCTTGCCAGGAGCACTTTGATCCTCATACTTCCAGGGCTGAGGGGAATGGCTTCTTTCAGGTACTTGGTTAGATCTCCTCCAGACTGGCTGGACCAGGGAAGTTGAGCTTCTTAACCTGGGAACAGAGCTCTAGACACTCAGCCTAGCATCTTTCCCACATAATGACATGTTAGCCCTCGGGGTCCTCCTGGGTATGATGTAGTATGATTTGATCCAGGCCACCCTGTTAGTCAAAAGGAGGCTTTGAGAAATCCTGGCACTGAGCAGGCTGCAGATGAGTGCTGGGTTCAGGGACTTGACAAGCCTGTGTCCAACTCTTTCTTTCTGCTGTGAATTCTTCCTCCTTCTCACACCATTCATCACACTGGTCTGCTTTGACTAGAACCTGGGTAGGGCTCAGCACTGGGATTACTTAGCACAGCAGGGCTGCTAGGGCTCCTAGGCTATGCTGTACTGCAAAAGACAATGGTATGAGACCCTGAAGATGAGGGGTTTGGGTTCTGGGGCTTTGGTTTAAGCTTTTTGCCTGCTGGGCAAGTAGAGACCTGCAGATCATACACTTATAGACAAGAGAGGGGCGCAGTCATCAACATTACCTAACCACAAAAGTCACTTTTCTTGCTGCTTGCAAATTAGGGGACTTTCTAGGAACAGCACCTGTGCAAAGTGCACACACACCAAACGTCAGCGGTCGCAAACTGAATCGCTGGGGATTGCCCGGGCATATCCCCACATTCTGCCCCCTGGTGCCCTTGCCCTGGGCAGCGGATGGAGGGATTTCCCCAGGTCTAATGCCTCCAACCGCAGGAGGAAGTTGTTTCCCAGTGCTGGTGGAAGAGATGAGCCACCTCCCCTGGGTTGTGAGAAAGCACATGTATTTAGAAACCCCGGTGCGGGGAGAGCCAGAGCCATCCCAAAGGTGAACCTGCCTGCGGGGGTGCCACAAAACAGGACCCCATCAGACAGGTTGAAAGCTGGTTTGTGCATGGTGTGTGGCACATGTGTGGTGGGTACCCAGCTGCTTTGAGAGGGCTGGGGGCTCCCTGGGGCCGCTGTTGCCCACCACCCTGGCGTCAGGGCGCGTCGGCAGAGCACAGCTGTCAGCCGCCGTCCGGGGGGACAGGCTGTGTGTTTACATGAGCGATCATATGGTAACCTCTTCCAGCTCGTGGGCAACGCTCAGGGTTACCTCATCTGCAGCCCAATTACCTCATCGATGTGAAATGCAGCGAGTGCAAGGCAGGAGCGACACAGGCTGTGCTGCTCTCGGGGCACGGCTTCCTTAGTAGCAGGCTGCGGAGGAGGGATCCAGCCCAGCCGCTGAAGGAATGAATTTGAAATCTTGAGTTTTGCAGTTATCTCCATTCCAGAGGTCCCTCAGAAATGAGCTGGGATTGTTTCGCAGTGTGAGAAGGCTACACTGGGGTATTTGTGCTGGTCCTGGTCTACAGGACCCATTGGATCCCTGTGCACCGGGGCCCATCAGATCCTTGTGCAAGAAGTCTACTGTGCTGCCCACAATCCGGCTCTTTGCAATGCCCAGTTACTATGCAAAACCCCTGCAGGAGCGTGGGGAGCAGCAACCAGGCTGTCAATCTCCACCACAGGGTCAGATTAGGAGAGCAGATCTCTCTGCATGCTTGGGTTTAAGCATATTTCTTGACCCAGATGGTCCTGTTTCACCTCTTTAAAAACAAACCAACAAACTATACATATATGTATAAATAAAAAATAGCACGTAATGCCTAGGAATATGTAATAAGTGATTGGTGCCATAGGCAGGGGAGTTTACTAGATGCTGTCAAGCTATTCACAATGTAAAGGACATACTGACCTAGAATGATCTCTTTCTTCCAATCAGCATTTAAACTGTAACAGGAGGAGAGCCAGTATTTGTGCTTTGGTAAGGTTAACCCTTCAGGCTACCCTTGCAGATATTTACTCTAGGATTTTGTGCAAAATTCCAACCCTGGCAGGCCATATTTATTTCTAATCAACCTCTTTATTAATCAAGGAAGCTGTGAGCTGGAGGCCAACACTTCTGAAAACAACCATATTTTAAATTCCTTAGAGCACATATGTACATATGTATTTGTATGTGTGCATGTATATATTTTTCTTTTCACCAAGCCTGTTTATCATGTCCAGTTGGACACACTGTGTGAGCACAGCTGCTCTTAGCTGGCATGGGGTAGCATATTAAAGGGAAGATTAAGACTATCATTTTGCTTTATTTCATTTCTCAAAGCTTGCTATGCATAGCCAAAACCTGTGCCTGTGTGTGAGTGCAGAATAATAGTTGTAAGCGGTGTTCATGCACGGAGTCTCCAGGCACTAGGTAAGGCACATCTGGAGTTCACAGCATCCTGAAGATAGTTGCTGGAATCCCAGGAGCGCGGGTTGGACTGGGAATGGGGGCCCGGTATCCATGGTGAGGCTCCCTATCTCACAGTGCCAGGTGTGTGTGTGTGCAGCTAGTTCTTGGAAGGGCTGGCCTCAGGGGGGGAAAGAGAGAAACCAGGAGAGAGGTAATTAGGAGCTACCTTGCGCAACTGAGCTAGCTCCTCAGGGATGGGCATGGGAAGGACAGTGCTCGGAGCAGGTGAAGTGTGCAGAGGTTTCATGCAGCCTGCCAGTGGCCATGCTGGCTCCCTTTTTGCTTCTTCTTTTTATTTTTCTTTCTTTTTGGTTTTGTTTTTTCTTTTTTTTTTTCTTTTTTCCCTTTTTTTCTTGTTTTTCTTTTTCTTTTTTTCTTCTTTTCCTTTTCCTTTTTTTCTTTTTCTTTTTCTTTTTCTTTTCTTTTTCTTCTTTTTCTTTTTCTTTTTCTTTTTCTTTTTCTTTTTCTTTTTCTTTTTCTTTTTCTTTTTCTTTTTCTTTTTCTT